>VZTV01085619.1:0-39215 GCA_013400875.1 Anhinga rufa | reverse complement strand
TATTTTTTTTTCTAGAAACAGAAAGTTTAACCTGGAAATGCAAATTTAATCTTCGCTTTACAGTCGAACTGTATGTACGCAAATACATAGATTTTTTTACTTGAGCAACTTGACACTCATAATATCATTTGCATTTTCCATTCTAACCCCATGGTTGGAGAAGACTCTGAAAGTATATGAAAGAGAGAGTAAGAATATATTTGAGAGTGAAGTATTGAAACTATAAATCAAAGAACATCAATCTTACAACCTGATTCTTATGCCCCTCTCTTCAGTACGGAAAGTGATGCTTTGCTACCGTTCTTGGTGTGCATTGGGAGCTGCAGAGCTGCAGGTACTTACGGTCTGCCTTGTGGGGTGTGTTTCATTGCTTTTTGGGGTGGTTTGTTGCTTCTTGCATTCCTCCCTTAACGTAATTTAAAAAATTAGAGCCAGAGAGCGCAAGGATTTAGGGAGGTTTAAATTACCAAAAGATAACAGCTTCTGCACAAAGAGACTGACAGATTTCAAGCTCTGCTAAGAATCCGTCTGACGGTCGAATTCATGCAGAGGAGAGACTTGCTTCCGTGTCAGACATCCTCCATGTGTAGCTTGCTTCAATTACGTTCAAGGGTTCACGTTCCCACCATGCCTCTTCCTTATGTGTTTTCCTTATCTTTTAAGAAGCCTTTTGTCAGCCAGCCATTTCTGCTCTTAAATGAGCTTTTTTTCGCGGGCAGCGGACGTCCACGCTTGCTCGCTTGTTGCAGGATGCGCTGGGCTGCTTCCCGTTTCCGATGTAGGTGTTGGAACACCACATCACCTATATTCCTCCTTTTCGATCCATAAAGCAAGAGTTCTCAGTGTGCTAGCTGGTATTGAAAAGCACGACATTAGTGCCTGTTTCAAAATAATGAAACTTAATAGCATAATTGAGGATGTAGTATTTGCATTCAGCATGCATGTTTACAGTGAAGTGTCTTGATGTAGCTAAGCTCTCACGGACAGAAACATTAAGAGCAACAAAGAAAAACATTTTTTTTTTTGAAGTCATGGAAATGAGAGTTGTTTATTTTAAGAGATCTTATGTAAACGTAACTGGGGGAGGGAAAGCAAACCAGCATTTCTAGCCAATCCGTGCCTGCACACATGTATCTCTTCTGGCTGGAGCTTTCCCCTTTGGTGCCATTAGCATTTTCATTTCAAAAAACGACAGTCTGCCGTGGAAGCAGTAAAAATGTTCAACCTGTGGTTTAAATTATTGATTTTTTTGAATATTGAAGCTGTATTTCAAATGGGTTTTGTTCGAGTTACTTCTGGGTAGAAGGTTCCAGAGGTAATTTGATATCTAAAAGCCTGTGTATTTCAAAGCCATTTCAGTCTTTTGAGTTCCTTCAGCTGATCAGCTGATTGGGTAAAATACCTTATTGTCTTCTGAATTGCAGGCAATAGATAAACTGCAGCTCAAGGTTAGCACGTAGACTAGCACACAATGCTCTTGGTGATTTATTATGTGTACTCAGTGTCCAATCAACTGACAAAAATAGCTCATTTATTTTTAATGCGGTAACTTATCTTCACTTAAAAAAGAAAAAAAAAATCTTTTGAGATGCTAGTATTCACAATTTAGATGGGGGAACTCTGTTATCTATCGCTAGGTAATGATGCGTAATTAAAATTCTGCGTGTTCACGGTATAGAATCCAGTACGTGTAAATAAGAAGTAAATATTTCCACAAGCAAATAGTGTGATATTACTACAGAACAGAATGGCTGCAGTGAGGGAGAAGTCTCTTCTAAAGAACTGCAGAACAAGCAGCACTCATGTTCATACACGAGTACTTTCACAAGGGGCCGGGTTGTTGATGGTTGTACACGTACGATGTGTAGGAAGTTGGCCATTCTCAGCAGCCTTCTACTCACAGAGGGGGAAAAAAAGAGAGTAAAAATGGTATTACTTTAATCAGGCTCCGATCTGGCAACGAAGCCGTATTGGAGTTCATGGGAACTGTGAAAATGAAATTAATTACAGGAACGGGCCCGGTTAAGAAGTGTTATTATCACTGGTGACACTAAATATCATAGAATAATGGGATGATTCAGATTTTAAACAGACAGGTTTTTTTCCCTTAAGGGGGCTGTGGGTTAAAGAGTACCGAAATAAAAGAATGTTTCACTAACGTATGAATTATGCAAATTCAAAATTATGCAACTTATTTTGCAAATATGCATATATAGTGCATATATGTTTATATAAAATTCAAATCTATGAAGAGAAGTCATGAAAAGATGTGTGGCATAAAGAGCTTATATAATGCCCGATTGGTTTCCCTCCTACAATAACGCTAGTTGCTGTGATTGTAGCTAAAGAATTTGTCAGAAAGTTTGTTGATATTCTTGGGACGCTTCACTTCAGTGTTTGGCATTGAGGTTTACAAAATACTGTTTAAATACCATGAGAATTAAAGTTCCTGCTGTATCACTGTGCCCATAAAATAGTCGTAGCCCTGCTGTTCTAGACGTGCAGCCTGTCCTGGCTGCACAAAGCAGCGTTAGCCAGGGGAAGGTGGCCCAAGATAAGCAGAGATGTAAAAAACCAGGTGCCTACTGCCTCCAAAAGCAGAAACCTGTGATCCAGACCTGCCTATTTCTTGTTTCGCACATTAAAATAAGCGAGCGTTGGCTATGCTGTGTAGATTAATCTCCATACCTGGGCATACAACTCTGGGCTGAGCGGGGAGCCTCCGTAACGTACGGCTGCAGGGAGGAACGCTGGGTCTCTGTGCTCTGGAGATCTCCTTGGCCCTTGCGATGCAAACTTGGCTTCCTTGCTCTCGGTGCGAGGTGCTGTGACCTGGGGTGCGTTGGCACCGGGCATATCCTGTTCCTCAGTGAGGCCTTGGAGTGAGCAGTGCTTTAAACTCCACAGTGCTGTGGTAGGAAAAAGGACGGGAAGACATTCCCTGTGTCCTATTTATCACTAATATAATTATCCCTAATCATTGATTCCTTGTGGGGTGAAAAAACATATTTCTCCTTATAGAACTTTGTGCGTGACTTTTTACATTTAGCATCAGAAGGCTTTTGCATCCTTGCCCCAGTTTTAAATCAATATTCTATTGGAATAAACAAAGAGCCTGCAGGTCAGGCTGCCCTCCCTAGCCGAGGACAGATTTACTGTTCGGATTCCAGTTTTGAGCATGCATAAGCCTTTCGTAGCACGTCTCTGCTGGCTCTGCCATTAATAGCGCCCGAGATCCAGCCACGGCCGTCATATACTTTCTCACCCCCCTGTGCCGGTCGTAGTGGGAACATTACCACAGATTCCCCAAATGAAACCCTAACTCAACTGTAGTCTCTAACAACCACCTTCTTATTGATATCAAGGGGAACGGACTTCACGTCTACCCAATCTATGTGTGCCCGCTAGATCCTCTGATGAGCGTATTTACTGAACTGACAGACCTGAGCGATGACTCCAAAGAGTGCTGGGGCTTGGGACCTGTTACACATTTAATGAGAAAGAACATGGCCAGCTCAGGATAACTTTTTTTCTCAGTGGTAAACAGGAGAATCGTCTTGCTAGGCATTTCCATGTATTGCGGCTACTTTCAGTTCTTACAATAATATTTTAATGTACTTCGCCTTTTTTGCTTTATTAAATTTGTGATTTATGTCCCACAGGGCTGATTTTTAAAAGCCAATAGAAGGTGTCATTTTCCCTGGGCATTCACAAAAAAAAAAAATAGGCAATGATTAACCTACTGCTATGAAAACTTCAGGTGAACCTGGAGGAGAACCAGAGCTGAGATTGGGACCTCTGTGTCTGCCACGGGTGGACAGGAATTAGAGCTCGTCCTCTGGCGTAAAAATTCTACGTACACTTCAGCACTTCTCTACATGGATTCTTGTCTGTCAGAGAAGTCAAAACATGTGCAAACACTGAATGTTTATTTATTAAGGGCTTGGTCTGGAAAACTAGAATCAGCCCAGCAGGCTGGAAATCTCCGCTTTGAGGCTCTCGAGAGGAGAAAGTAATCTCTCTCTAGATGATGGAGCCTATGTGTGGTGCCTCATGCGGTGAGCACACAGCGCTCGCGGAGCCAGACGTGCTGGCTCTGCCCTTCCCGAGCACAGCCCACCCAGGGTCTGCGCTCCCAAACACCCTCCCCGGGGTGTGTACGCGGTGCCCCGAGATCGGTGCCGGCTATCTCACCGGCGGAGCTGTACTGCATCCTCGTCAGTCTAGCATGACATGCTAGCAGAGTTCGTTCTGTGATTCAGGGGGTCAGGAAAAACCTGGTAGTCATTACAGAAATGGTAACTAAGTCAGGATGAGAGTTTAATTTGGAGTGGAAGATTTGAGATTCTGTGAATCAGAATGAAAGAATGTGAATTCATATTGAGATATGAATCAGAAGTTGATTCAGAGGAAAGTAATATCAAAAGAGTTTTGTCAATTACTTGGTTTTCTTTATTTAGTTTAAATCTATTCTGACACTTTTTCAACTACTTTTATGCCTATGAAAAGAAAATCTAACCGTTTGCGTGCAATACCTTTATGTGTGTCCCCGTTCCGGTAGCTGATACAAAGAGGGAAATACTAGTTTCATTTCATTGATTTTTAAAGTAGATGAGGCCTCTAGCAAAAAATCAAAACCTATTTTAAAGATCCTGTCTAAAATTTAGTGCTGAATTAAAATCGGTTGAATCACTTGTAAGATGTTAAAGTGCTGAGTTAAAATTCAGAGGGGCTGATATTTTCCTGGTTTGTTTTTTCCCACAATTATGTTACCCAGCTCTGTGTGTAATGAGGCTCTCAGAATGGTACGTGGCTCGGCCTCGCAATCCCTCCTCATGCAAAAGCCCCTTTGGCTTCAATAAGACTTTTGCATAGGAAAAGATAAAAGGAGTGTGTTCACCACAAAGTTAACATTTAAGAGCGCAGGTTATCAAAGCAGAAGCGTTACGGACAGATTATCGTTGGAATGTAAAACAAGATATTCCCCATGTGACTGAAACCCTTCCACCTTCCCCGTACCCCTTTATCTATGACTTGAAATTGTTTAGTGCCACCTGGAGAATTGATACTTTGAAAATTATAGTACTAGCTACTTAATTATCTTCCCAAACAGAATTGGTGTAATTTCCTTGAATTTCTCACCACAATGCTAATCAATGTTGCTAGTATTTAAGCATTCTTAATCCTATAGGAAAAAGAAAATGCTGCAGGTAGGTACAAAACGTGCCTCAATATTTGCAGTTCATCCCCAGCAGAAAATTTAAATACATGCTTCAAGGGAGCCATGTGATTCTCCTCCTAATTACTTAATCCAGCAATACAAATATTTTGGATTATGCATAAATTTAAATATAACTTTGGTGTGCTGTAAATCCCAGATGTTGATTCTTTGTGCAAGAATTTTAACAACTCTTTAAATAGGTTTATAGTTAAAAGATTTTTCATCTTGATTATTGAAGAAATCGTATTTTTCTCCCCTTAAAGGGAAGCCTCTATTCTCCCCTCCTCCTAGGAGAATAGAATAGTCTTGATTTACTTACAGCAATCTGGAGGAAATTATTTTAGTGATGGTTCACAATTTACTAATGGAGTTTTACAAAACCGCATCTAGGAGCAGCTAGAAATGCATTGATTATATGGCTTCCCTATGAGAAAACAGTAATTAAAATTATATCACAGATTCTATCAGGACATGTTAATATTTAATTAGGCAATAAGTGAGCTTGGTACAGGTGTCCAGAGTTGTTGACAAGAGCTTTGTTAATCCATGTAGTATTGTCTCATAAATAAATAGTTACCTCCTTGCTGTTTTCAAGTGTGAAGTTACATGCTTAATTAGCAGGCGTTCGAACTCCGTTAGAGTTTTTGTTTGTTTAATTTCTGTGTCTATACATGGAGTGCAAAATCCTAGGCGTTGTGGGCTTTAAAGAACCCATTTTCTCATTGTTTCATGTTTCTGTCAGGGATTTTGTTCGAGTTACGAGACTGCCTGCAATTCTTTCCCATTATTTTTTTATCTAGAGGAGCTCATTCTCTGGCACTGTGTCTCTTGGCTTTCAGTTCATCCCTTTAGGAACCTGCCGCTACTGATCTCGCCCCAGTGCCTTCTTACAGCATTTTGTTTAGCAATTAGGAAACAGTATTAGAGAGAAAACCTGTCTCTAATGATGATGTTTGAAAAACTGTGTTGATTTGGCCTCCTCTTAAAGTGCAGGGAGATAATCCATTGGTATCCTCCTTGTAAGCATAACTCCTTTAGTGACTCTCCCAAACTTGCTGCTGCAAATGTGTCATTAACTCTTCCTTCTCTTTCCTGGGTCTTACCTATTTTTTTTTTATTGGGTCTTATCTGCGATGGTTCCTGCCTGGTTTTCTTAGACTCATACTTTTCAAGCCGCCTTTTCCTTCCCATTTCATGGGACCATTCAATAGTACTTGTCTAGAATGAAGCCTTAAGAATTGCTGCTCCTTTATTTGGTCCGCTAAGTACATTTCACAACAAGTTTGGCTCACTGGTTTGATGATGATATTCCCTGACAGCTGCAAATGGACTAATATTTTTAGATGTTTGTAAAAGAATTAATCTCTTAAGGCAAGCTAAGTTGTTCTGATCTAAATCCACTGGAGTCCCAAGGGTAAGCATTATAAACTGGACAAGTATATTTTAATTATTATGCATTGATTTTCCACCTTTGCGAATGTACGCAGGTCCTTAGAAGCCATGCCATAGAAATGTCACTTTAGGATACAGATCAAAAGCTACAGCCCGTGTAGATACTTCATTTATCCATGCACTCCTATTTTACTCCGTTCTGTAACCCTCAAATCATTAGCATCGCAACGTTTTCCTTGCAGCGGAGTAATAGAATCCAATCTCATCATGTTGATCACTTGTGAGCATCTGCTCTGGGTTATTATCCAGAAATGCCTTGTCAGTGTTTCAGAGAACAGTGAGTTACAGATACCGAGTTTAGGTTTTTTGATGAAGCTTATCAGGTACTTCATCCAAGCTACACCAATAATGCTTTGTTGACACAAAGATATAACTTGTAGGAGAGTAAAACTGAGCTTTTACTCACTTTCAAGACATTCTATCCTAGTGCCTCAGGGATTATCTGTGCTGTTATGATATAGCGTTTTGTTTCATTGCAGATAGTCTCAAGCATCTCGCCTCGTATAGTCTGAAGCAGTGATTTCTGAAAGATCTGGTTTCTTAGCAGATCCCAGTACAGTCCATATAGCACAATGAATAGCTTCAGGTGTATTCCTGGAGCTGAGGTTACTTAAAGTTCTAAAGATGGTGCCCTTTTCTTGGTGTGTTGAATTCAGTGTTTCAGTTAAAATGGCAGGGTTGACCATCCGCTGCTGACTTCTTCATCAGTAACTGTTGTTCATGGGGTTGTCTCCTGGGAGGCGCAGAGCACAGTCCAGGAAAAAATGCTGCTCTGTGGAAGCTCTGGTTGCTTCATTAAATGGAAAGCGAAAAGCCTTCAGACAAACCAACACTTGTGCAAAGGAAAAATAAGGGGTTTGGGGTTTTTTTTTTGGTTGGAAATTGTATCATTTGTCAAAAAGTTGTGGATAGAAAATATCTAAAGAGCTTTTGGCTGGATGTTCTTACTTTGTTTTCTACCATGCTTTATTTTTATTTCTAATTGTCTTCATTAGCTGAAGAATATCTTTTCCTCTTCTTTTTTTTTTTTTTTTTCCTTCTGCTACAGCTTGTAGGCTATTTGTTTCCAAACATTGGGAAAGCTTGCTCTTGGGGTGGAAAACTTATATTTGTTTCTTAAAAAAAAACAACATAAACAAACCAAACCTCAAAACCAACAAAGAACCCTCCCCAACCAAAGCCTGAGAGATCTGCTGATCAGCCTCAGATTTCCTTCTCACAGAAGTCTGGGATGTTTAAACATGATTTTCTGTTCCTGTGGCCTCTCGCTGAAAATGAATGAATGCTTTGAGACAATTACTGAGCGTTTTTCTCATCAGTCAGCTAAAGCAACCACTCATCGATTAGGTATATCAAAACACTGAGCTCTAAGAATCATACGCTGCAAAAAGAGATCCAGAAGCGAGTGTCCGAATACGGATACAGCTTTCTCTCAAGAACTGTAAGTCTGCTTCCCTCCCCTTCCGTGGGTACGGGTTTTGACCACAACGCGGTTTGACAGCAGAAGTTTAATCGTGCCCTACTGCTTACACCTTTATCAGAAAACTGATAAAATGTGTGCTCACACTGAACATTAGCAAGAAATTTTTCAAATGTCCTTCAGGTTTTTTTTCCCTTTCTCTTCTCTCCCTCCCTCGCTTCCCTGTCTCTCCCAGAGAAACTGATATAAAGCTGATGAGAATTTGGATTTGCTTTGAAAGCATCTTTTGTTCAAAGACTAATTTTAACCTTGTGATAAAGATTGCTTTTTGTATTCTGTTGAATGCGATATCTCGTAATTGTTTGTCAAGGCAAAGTGCTGTAGGACACAATAAATTTTTAAAATGATCTTTTGTAATTACAGTACAAATGCCTTTACATTCTAATGTCTAGAAAACAAGCAAATATGTCAAAAATAAGAAAAAATATTAAACATTGTTTTAATTTTAAAGCGTTATGGCTTTCTAGTATGAAAAGTTTTTTTTAAGAAACCTGCTCCAATGACTGCAATTGTAACCAAAGATCAAAACTTCATTTTCTTGTAAAATATATAACTCACCTAGAAAATACGGCAAAAACATTATAGCTACTCTTCCAGTTTTTTGTACTTTTACTCATAATTTGTGTTGCTTTTGTCTTGTCTTTATTTATTACTGGCTTATTACTTTAAGGAGCTTTAGTTTATGAAATTAGGACTTCTAGTCAAACCAGCATCTATGAATTAACGAAGACTGGAGGAGTGCTGTTGTTTTAAGAAGGGCAGCAGACCAATTTTACTTGACTTGCAATGGGGATGGGATTGTCCCAAGATTATTCGAAGGTAAAGAGAGTAAACGATTTTTTTTTACACTTGAATCTAGTAAGATTATCTAAAGAGCTTGGGATTTTGCTGTCTTAATCATAAGTTATCGGTAGTGATGGCCTACTGTCTGAAAATTGCGTTAGTAAGAAAGGTGGTGTGCTGAGCAAGCAGCGACGATAAAAGCTTGGGTAGGAATTAAGTTCAATGTCTGTACATTTTGAAGTTTCTCATGCGTTCTCGTGGTTAAATCTTAAAGCGCTAATGAGACGGTGTAGAAAAACATCAGATACATGGTAACGAAACCTCTAACTTGTCGTTTGTCTTTCACACAATATGAGTGCTTCAGCAGTTTTTCTCCAAAACCCTGACGCATTGCTTTTTCCCTTATGGGGCTGCAGTCTTTTGTGCTAACTTATTGATTTGGAAAGCTAGCTTGCTTGCTGGAGCCGTAGTGTTAAATTGGTTTAATAAACACAAATGGCATAGTTTAATGTTGTAAAAACATTTATGAGGTAACGGTCTATTTTTTTTAAAATAGTTCGCATAACTCAGCTTATTCAGTCTAGAAATAGAGTAGAATATTAAGGAAGATTTACAGGCGCTGTTTGTACTCCAGACTTTCAGGATATACATGCAGTTTTGGGTACTTTCATTTTGCAAACACATGACAAGCAGACATCAAAAGACAGATAAGAATATTTTTTTAAAGTATCCTTTTTCCCTCTACAGCATACTAGATCTTGTACGTAAAAGCTGAAGAAGTGTAATTTATAAGCAAGGATCTTTTTCAAGATCTGTCTGTACTAGTGGGGAGATCGGAACACTTATGCTTTAAATCACCAATGTGAACAATCCTGGAAGGCTGAGGATATAATAAATTTTTAAATTCGATTCTTATTTTGGGGAAAATACTTGAAAAGTATTTATTTTCCATCATTTTATCATTATATGCTACCTGTCTTCAAGAGAAGGAAAGCAATGAAGAGGAAAGAGAGGGCTAGGTCTAGACTACATTCACAAAAGCAATGAAAAAAAGGCAGTGTCTTTATGGTACTAGATTTCTCATATCTGGCGGTGGAGAGATTAGAGCAGTTTCTGCATGGTGGGATGTTCTGAGATAAGTTTTTCTGTCAAGGTGGTTTCAGTTCTTAAAAAATGCTCCTGTATTCACTGAGGGAAAGAGGAGGAGGGAGTGAGGAAGTGACTTTGCTGAAGTTTTGTACTCATATGGGAAGAATAAAGTCTGGCCTATTCCCTCACTAAAATAAAATGAAAATACAAGATGTTACGAATTCAACAGGCGGCATCGCGTGCAACAGAACAGTGGTTTGTGCACTGGAAGGTGCCAGTAGCTACACAGAATCATAGAATCATTAAGGTTGGAAAAGACCTCGAAGATCACCAAGTCCAACCGCCAACCCAACACCCCCAGGCCTCCTAAACCATGTCCCCAGGGCCACGTCTGCACGGTGTTTGAACACCCCCAAGGATGGTGACTGCACCATCTCTCTGGGCAGCCTGTGCCAGGGCCTGACCGCTCTGGCAGGGAAGACATTTTCCCCTCATACCCAACCTAAACCTGCCCTGGCGCAGCTTGAGGCCGTTTCCTCTCGTCCCATCACCAGTGACTTGGGAGGAGAGACTGACCCCCACCTCACTACAACCTCCTTTCAAGTAGTTGTAGAGAGCGATGAGGTCTCCCCTCAGCCTCCTCTTCTCCAGGCTGAGCCCCCCCAGCTCCCTCAGCTGCTCCTCATAAGACATCAAACCTCCTTGGGCAGAAATCATAAGCAAATTTACTTGCCTTGCTCCTTGAGCCATAAGTCTTGCTATATGCTGTAAAAATCCTACGCCAGTAGGTAAGGTCTTCGTGGAAATTAATCTGTTAATCTGCACGGTTGTTTCGTGTTGATGGAATGGTTTCGTGTTTGTAGAAGTCCTTGCTGTGCATTTGGCTTCCTGTTAAAAGGAGCCTGACAAGCTCAGCTGGAAAAAATTCTGAGCTTGGGGAAATTCAGGAGAGGAAGCTAGTGCTTTGGGCCTCAGAAGAGGAACCCTACGGAGATGTCACGTGTCTCAGCTCTGATGGAGGAGAGAAGGTGAGGAACAACTCAGAAAGGATGTATAGGAACAGTGCTGTGAGAAGTGCTATTGCTGCTTCAGGTTTCACTTGCCTTTTGTGGATGGTTAAAACTCCAGAAGGGGTGATACTAGACACAGTCTGGCTAGACAGCTGAGTCACAGAAGAGGCAAATCATCACAAGACCTTGAGTGAGAGTTGGCAGGGAATTACGAGGACATAAGCCTGTGATGCCGTTCGTATATATGAGGGTGTGCAAACAGCAGTGAGCCAGATTTCCAGAATGCTTTAACTACTGTGATATTAGGCAGGAAAGGGCGACGTCTCCTTCTCCTCCGTATTTTTGCATAGGTGAAAGTGTTCATCAAGTTGTACCGTCATTAGCGGAAACTGTAGGGAAGACTGAATCTTGATGTTGGGGGGCTGATTAAAGCATTTAGAAAATAAGCTCTAAAAACATCTCATACATACTGGATTTTGAAATCTTTACAGCCTTTTCAATACATCTTTGAAAATCTGGGGAAGAGAATGTCATAATTTGCTCAAATACCTGCATTTTTCAGCCACTGTGTTTTGTTGTTCAAGTAAAGAAGATGGTATGTTGAATGTCGTAAAGTAGAAACTTATATTTGGTCTTTTTTTGCGTTGCAGTTTACTGTCTACTAACTTTAAGTATGCTGTTTTGAGATACTTGACTAAAATTACCTTAATAAGGTATTTATTTAGATCTGTTCTTCGCAAAGAGGCCGGTGTGGCTGCCTTGGAGTTCGTATTGACATTTAGCAAGTAACCCCGGGAATGTACAGATGCGTACTCCACTTGGCAAGTGTAATGCCCTCCCTCCCTAGAAGAAAGAAAGGTCAAATAAATTAACTTTGTAATAAGTAGTAATCTGCTCATTGTGTTAAATCTTTTTCTCATATTAATGAAAAGAAAGTGGCAGAGGTCACTAATTCCTATCTGCTTTCATAAGTTAAAGACGAGAAAAGCTTAATTTGAAGTATGCCGTGACTTTCATTGACTTTGGGGGCCAGTGCTGCAAGGCACGTTCTCTGTGTCTCGTAGAAGCCTCTGAGAGTGAAGAAAACACGTGTTAACACTTGGTATAGTGCGATTAAATGTCCTTTTAAAATCCAGAACTCTTATTCGAAACCTTAATTGTGCTGCAGGTATTTACACTGTAGAACACCTGTACCTTTAGGAGTGAATACTTGTAGAACAGGTTAATATATTAATTAAAGGTACAGTTAATTAATTTTCTTGCCATGTCCCAAATATAAATGCCTATGTGTTCTCTTAAGCAGCTTTATTATTTCAAGTGTTCATTAAAATACCATTAGCTGTAATATTTTGGAAAAATGGGTAAAAAAGAATGCTTCAAGCTGTGCGATCAATAGAAACACATCAGAGCTTTGTTATGAAAAATCATAGAGATTTATCCTTTTGGTTCTTTTTATTATATTTGCCTAATATAACTCCATTCACTGAATAGGCATGAGGCTCTGGTCTGCCTTTTGCGAGAATGTTTTCACATATCTCTGCAACTGACCTCTTTACACGACATTTTTCTGCAAACTTTTTTTTTTTCTTTTTAGTTTCTAGGAGACATGATTATGAAATAAAAATGTGAACCTAGTTAATGAAGAGCTGTCTTCTTGATTCCCCTAAAACAATAACTCTCAGAGAGAGGTGAATGGCTTGATTCATTTCTACGGGTCATTAACTTCCACGCCTACAGATGACAAACGTTAATATTCACAATATGAATTATTTCTCTGCTGATTAGTTTAGGAGAAACACAGGATGAACGTGCTTATCGCATGATCTGACACTGTGCCGGACACCCCTTTGGGTCCCTTAAAATTCAAAACATCCCTGCTGCCCAGACGTAAAGGCCTTTCTCGCTCGGCTCAAACAGCATGGTTGTGTTTTTACAGTACAAAAATCCGTGGCGATTATTAACTGCACGTGTGGACAGGGCGAAGCAAAGCAGCTTTTAGAGTGAACAGTAAGGCACGGGCTGACGAATCGATTTGCACCTTTATTTAAATTTAACTGACTAAAAAGTGCTGAGTGTTTGGGCTTTATCTTTAAGATGTTGTCTCAAACCTCCCAGCCCATTAGACTTAAGTAGTTTAGAATTCAATGATCTGATTGCTGAGTTCAGAGATTATTAGAGCAAATGGGGCCTGATCAATGCCTTGGGTCCTTTTTTTTTAGTGTGTTAATTAATTAATCAACAGGAACAGAAATATATGTGTAACGCAGATCAACTCAGTCTCAAGTTACCAGAATCGCAGAATTGTTCATAAGCAGAAACGGGGAACCCAAAAGCAGCAGGATATTGGTGCTTTTGTAGCACTGCTTTCTTAGGTGATGTCCTGAGCTAGATATATCTGAGGGACTGATATTATTGTTTCTGCTGTGCTCTCCTGGGGAAAAGAATCAGCTTTTGAGGCAAAAGAAGAAATTCAGTAACCGAAATAGTCATGATTCACAATTGGCCCTTGATTCCATTTGTTGTCACTGTTTCTCTTCATTTGCATTAACTCCCCCGAACCAAGTTGTTTTGCTGTAATCTGGTACTGAACACAGCTTCCCTAATCACCACCTCTACGTTAACGTGCAATATTTCCCCACAAAACAGATTAATTCTCCATGGCCTATTCTGTTTACCTTTGCCAATGATTTTTTTTTTAGTCATTTTTTCCATAGCTTTGTCGTTTAGTGCGGTGAGATATAAGCTTTCTTCTCCCCTAGTTGCTCTTTATTAAAAGTCTTCTGCCCTTGGTCTTCAGAGTACATGAGAGCTTTGTGCTATTTTTCCCAAGGATGGTTTATTGCTTCCATCGCACGGGGAGGTAAGATACTTGATTCGTTTTGGAGTTTGGGGACATTCTCCTATTCCTGTACGTGGACCTCTGCTTTCAACTGCTTGCGGGGACCAGACCAACTCATCAGTCAGATCATCTCTCTGTAGCAGTCAGCTTTTTTTAGAATCAAAAATGTTTTTAGGTTTAAACCTTGAAGCGCTTCCTGTCAGGTTTCTTGCTCCAGTTTCATCGTGGCTTTTTATGCACACAGCAATTGTTATTAATAATAAAAGGGTTGTGTGCATAGCTGGGATGAAAGGAAAAGCTGGGGTTTCAGAAAAGAAAAGGAGTGATGAGTGCCAGCGTTTGGCCGGACAATGCCTACAAACAGGGAAAATCAGTATTCGATTAAAACACCAGAAGATGGTCTGTCACAAACCCCGTGGGCTGGAGCACTGTGGCTATTTCAGCTGCTCTGACCTTACCTGCTCTTTTGGAGACAGCGAGGACAATCAGCCACCCACCAGAATTGCCCATCTTAGTGCAAGAACCTGCGATACCACGTAAAATTCACTCCTAAGACTGCAGGACATGAAGTTGGCTAAGCCCAGCTAATAGATCCTTTGCCTAACTCTCTCCCTGTTTAGCTTTCATAGACGTGGCAGGAGGCTGAAGAGGAAGATGATGGTAAGGCAAGTTCTGTGTAGGTATTTCACACTCATCTCAAAGAGACAATTTTCGTTGCTGTCACTTGTGTGATTTTATTCTGTATGTACATAGACAGATTCCTTTGAATCATCACATAAGTTATAAATTCCATTTTGTTTCCATGAACTGTGAGTCTCCTTGTGTCTGGGGCTGTCATGTGCTAACAAGAGGCAGGAGAGGTGCCAGCGTGTCAGTCATTACAGACTCTCTCCCTCTAGCTTACTGCGAGCTGGGAGAGGCAAATGAGGAACGGGATCTTAAATAAGGACAGCGTATCCCTCTCGGGAGGAACCCAGAGAAAGCAGCCAGGTGGTAATGTTTGGCTTTCAAAGCTGGGAAGGATTTTTGGAAGCAGAAGCAGCTTGGTCAGGAAAGATAAAGTGATGCACGGACACAGTGGGGAGGCAGCGGAAGCCACCGTTCGAGGAGCAGCTGCCTGCTGGTGGGGCGTCGTGGTTTAGCCCGGATCAACAACCAAGCCCCACGCAGCCGCTCGCTCGCTCCCCCCCGGTGGGACGGGGGAGAGAATCGGGAGAGTAAAAGTGAGGAAACTCCTGGGCTGAGATAAAGACAGTTTAATAGGGAAAGAAAGAGCCGCGCACGCAAGCAAAGCAAACCAAGGCATCCATTCCCCGCTCCCCACGGGCAGGCGGGTGCTCAGCCATCTCCAGGAGAGCAGGGCTCCATCACGCGTAACGGGGACTGGGGAAGGCAAACGCCATCACTCCCAACGTCCCCCCTTCCTCCTCTTTCCCCCAGCTCTATACACCGAGCATGACACCATACGGTGTGGGACATCCCTGGGGTCAGTTGGGGTCACTGTCCCGGCCGTGTCCCCTCCCAGCTTCCCGTGCCCCCGGCACAGCACGGGGAGCTGAAACAGCCCTTGGCTGGTGTAAGCGCTGCTGAGCAACAACTAAACATCTCCGCATTATCACCACTGCTCCAGCACAGATCCAAACCACAGCCCCACACTGGCTACTGCGAAGAGAATTAACTCTACCCCATCTGAAACCAGGACATGGGGACAGCAGGGGAAGGTCCCTGAGCACCAAAGGGGATCTCACAAAATCTCAAGGAAAATTCAAGAGTGAGGCAACGTAGGCAGAGAGATGTACGCGTGTTCACTCCGTCATGTGGCTCTGCGTATCTCTTGTGGTCATCGAAGTGGAGAGTGGCTGCTTTTGAGACGCTTTGCAAAGGCTGTGCGTTACCTGATGCGGCCTCGTGGGATCCCGGAGGGATGGATTGTCCCTCAGATGTCGGCTGTGACGACTGAGCTCTGGGAAAGAGTGAGTCGAAGGCATGGGGATGCCGGGTCATGCAGTCGCAGGGTCTAAACAGGGGTATCAACTCTTAGAAGAGAGGAGAGATTGCCTGGAGACCCAAAGCAGATACAAAAACTTCAGTGTTTTTCACACGGAAGCAGTCTGAGGCTTTGTGAGTGTCCCTCAAGAGGTATAATCTAGGCTGTAATATCTCACTCTTCGAATTCTTACTTGTAGTAAAATGAGAGAGTCTGGAAGAACAACAAAACACGCACATAGTAAGATAACAAACAGTACCGTAGGTGGCTCCAAGCAGCGTCTGGCATATGCACGTACACAAGCCAGCCACAAACTGGAAATCATACCACGTGCGCCTTGCCATAATTCGCGCTGAACCCCAGAATAATAATTCCCGCCAACAGACAGGCTGTTAGCTCAGGCTTAGTGCCATCCTGCTGTAGGTACCCAGCTTCTGACTGGTTGGGAGCACGCGAGAAGGAGGGTCACGGTCGCTTGCGGCGTAAAGTAACTCGTAGCTGTTGGCAAACGACGGTGTGCGCGCAGGAGCGAGGTCATGCTGCCAACGTTTAAGTCGTCGGCTTTGCGTCTTTTATCATGCTGGGTGACGTGACGGCACTGGCCTGGCTGTGTGACTAGCTTTCTGGGGTGAAGTCAAAGCCCAAGCTCCTCTGAGGCAATTTAAAAGGAGCGAAATGCTCAAGAGGATAATGCGGAGCAAACGGATGTAAATGGTTCTTCTGCATAAACTGCAATTTTTGTAATTTGTTTTGGGAGTGAGGGGAGTGTGCTTTGCTGTTTGGTTTTGATTTGCATAAGTTCATAAAATGTTCTGAATTATGTTTTTTTTTTCTGAAAATATAACTTAACTGTTGAGAGGGAGGTGAAGGTTTTGTGATGAAGGGAAAATATTATAATGGGGAAATTAGGGATTATTGTGGTGTCCGTGTTCCAGACGTATCGGGCCTGGAAATAGATGGACTGGGAAGATTACTTTGTATGATTTCTACAGATGTAAATGGACATATAATTACCTATCAGTATAAAATATTAGCGCATATTTACTGTATAATAAGTGATTCAACTTTATAAGCAAATGAAGATTACCTCAAATTTACATACAATGTGAAGAAAAGTCCCTTTATCCTCTGTAACTGCAGCATTTGGCAGATTCAGGAATAAATAATCTTTTGTGGCAAGGGTATGCCTTATCAAACATATGCAGATCAGTGCTAATTAATGCTAATTAAGGTTTCCTGTCTATCTAGTTGGAAAAACGTCCAAATGTTATGAAATCCAGTTAGTATGCCTATTACCCTAATTGTTTTATATGGGATGATTCTTAATTAAAATATGTAAATTGACCTTAATTGCTATATACTAATGGAGGTTCATGTTATCTCACTAAAAATGACAAGATGGTGAGGAGGGGTACTTAAACAAATAATTCTGATACATTTGTAAATAAATGACCTTTACTCAAAATTATTTTTAATTGGAAATTGGCAAAAGGAACGTTTTGCCATCTATGTTTCTCTTTAGTTTTAAATAATGTCAGAATTTACAGTTCTTTGTTAATATAGATACGGTGACATTGCAGCTTAATTAAGACTACTAAACAAGTCAACATTTTATGTGTTTACTGTATGTTTCAAAATTGTTTGCTAACCTCATGTTGACCTTCAGAAATGTCACACTTTACAATATTGACCGTAATTTTCTGTATTTTGGGGTTTATTTTTTGATCTCTCTTCATCACATCATTTCATTTGAGAAGTTTGGTAGGCTGTTAGACTTTCGCTGGTGACTGGACCTCTGCGACCTTGACTCTTCATCGGAGAGGCTGGTGGGCAGCACCTGTTAGCGTAGGACGTGGACTCTGATCATCTTTGGCGGGGATAGTTCAGGCGTATGCTGAGACATGACTGAGGCCGACACAGGTTTTTGCACAAAGTCTTGTACGCCCTCTACCCAACTGTCCTGGTTTCAGCTGGGATAGAGTTAATTCTCTTCGCAGTAGCCAGTGTGGGGCTGTGGTTTGGATCTGTGCTGGAGCAGTGGTGATAATGCGGAGATGTTTAGTTGTTGCTCAGCAGCGCTTACACCAGCCAAGGGCTGTTTCAGCTCCCCGTGCTGTGCCGGGGGCACGGGAAGCTGGGAGGGGACACGGCCGGGACAGTGACCCCAGCTGACCCCAGGGGTGTCCCACACCGTATGGTGTCATGCTCGGTGTATAGAGCTGGGGGAAGGAGGAGGAAGGGGGGACGTTGGGAGTGATGGCGTTTGCCTTCCCCAGTCACCGTTACGCGTGATGGAGCCCTGCTCTCCTGGAGATGGCTGAGCACCCGCCTGCCCGTGGGGAGCAGGGAATGGATGCCTTGGTTTGCTTTGCTTGCGTGCGCGGCTCTTTCTTTCCCTATTAAACTGTCTTTATCTCAACCCATGAGTTTCCTCACTTTTACTCTTCCGATTCTCTCCCCCATCCCACTGGGGGGGAGCGAGCGAGCGGCTGCGTGGGGCTTGGCTGCTGACTGGGGCTAAACCACGACACCAACACAAGAGCATTATTTAAATGATGTTTTGTAGGCAGTTTATAGGTGCCCCATATTGCCATTTTCTCGATAGTTATCATACCATTCACACACACAGCAAACGTTTTTCTCCTCTGATGTAGAGAATCTAATTAGAGAATCTGCTAATTCAGAGAACTGGCCTATAATTGTAGTTTTTACTCATAATAACAGTACATTTTATGAACATCTCATACGTTTAAGTTTATATTATGTCATAGACATCTCTGATGTGTGCCTCGCTTCCAAAAGTCAATCTGAAAGGTTTCACTGTTTTGCAGGATATTGTAACGAACGTTTCTCCGAGGATTGTGCGCGGAATTACTTCAGGTCCTATGTATGGTCCAGGCCAAGGCTCTTTTCTGAACATTGAACTGATCAGCGAGAAAACAGCAGCATATTGGTGTAGAAGTATTGCCGAACTGAAGGCTGACTTCCCAAACCATGTAAGTACCGCTCAGTCATGCGGATGCAATATACTTATTTAGAATCTCCAGCTTATAGATCCGGGAAAACTCACCTTTTTAATATCTGTTAAATAGAATGCCAGTTGCTTTATGGACATACTAGTATGTTATTAACAACCAGAAAAGTCCATCCAAATAATCTTTATGACAGAAAATTCTGCGAGGTGACCGTTACACAAACAGAACGGTCATGGTGTTTTAGTTAGGCTAATGTTTACATTCCAATAGATAATATCGAGGGAAAGAGTTGATCCCAGAGCGGATGCTTGTCACTTCTGCTGTGAATAATTTTGTATTTAAGATCATATTTAAAGGTAACCTACAATAATCATTTTCATTGTGAATTGAATTTGATTATAAAAGGACTCTGTTCTTTTCATTCTTAATCCAAATGTGAAAGATACTTCTAATATTTTTATAAGCAATTGACTGCTTTAGGAGGAAAAACCCAATACTAACTTAAAGTTAACTTCACTGCAAAGACGGAGTTTTGTTAGAGCCTTCTTGGCTGTGGGGAATATCTGTCTAGAAGGTAATAGCCCAGGTTGGGAGCAATGATGCCAGCTAGCTGGCATAAAGGGTTTTCAGCTACTCTTCTAGTGAATAAGAACAACGAGATGGAAAGTAAAATTCACCTCAATCATTATCTTGAATGGAGAGAGCTAGAAATCCCAGAGCTTACATAGCTTCTCTCTTGAAGTTATTACCTCTATGGTTCAGCTATGAAGAAAATAAGTGAACGTTCCTGAATATATTATGGCATGAAGACAATCAGGGTTTTTTTCTTCTTATTCCTGGAGTTTAAATGTACATATCAGCAAGTATAAAAACATTTAAACACATTGTACTGATAGTAGAAGTTAAGTGCTGCGTGTTTAATATCCTGCTTCACTATGGGTGGACTGTGTTTCTTTGCTGAGGTTCATGTCCCTTTTTTTTACTGTGGCTGGGCTTCATAATAGTGAAAGTGTGAGCCGAAAGATAATATTGTAATTCTCTGGTTTTGATTTTAACACCCTTCGCCCAAGTCCTGGATATTGCATACACAGGCTGTTGGCCATTTCTGCTGGGGAATGGTCTCCCACTGCAGTCTTCACCGAAAATTTTATTGCAGCATTTTGTGCTTCAGACCGAACCGTTCTTTTCTGTAAGGAAAAGCACTAGCAACGATTTCAAAAGGAAAATTTGAATTTTCTGAGACCTAGTCTCTTGTGTGGGATGAAGAAGTCCCACTCTTCCGTAGTTCCCAGGGTGAGCATCTTCTGATCATCCCTCACTATGTGAGTTATTACTTTGAGAACGTGAATACAGCTCCTGCACGTTGGCTGTGGCTGCTGCTGTGGCAACTTTGAGGTTGCTAATGCCTGCGTGGGCACGGGGGAAGCAGCACCAGCAGGAGACCTTGGCTTTGCTCACAGGGATTTTTAAAACATGCCCATGAACTCACCTAAGAACTGTCATAATTATAATGGTAAATTTGTTGCTAACTGGAAACAGATTTTTGTTAACTGAGTAGAAATCTCTTGGTGCTTATTTTGAAATATTCTGTATAATTAAAGCTTGCAGGATTTTGGTTTTCCCCCCCAATTCCTTTTCACTCCTCTAGAAAAGCTTTTTAAACTTGATGTGTTTTGGGGGGGTTATTAAAACCAAAAGCAGTTCCTGAGAACTGTTTGGGTGAACTTAATTAACAAGCAAAGAATGACATTTTCTGCTCAAATGAAAGCCAAACAGAGCTCAGAACACAACCGAATACAGTAAAAAACCTTGCCTGGCTATGGTAAATGTTAAAAACAAATCAAAATTTATACATAATTGCTTTTGCTATGTAATACAAGTAACTTAGGTAAGATTTACCTTACAGATGAAAAGGATATAAGCAAAACAGCTGCCTCACTAGATGATCCCACAACAGCATCCTACCTCGTGCCATTAGGAAGAAGCGAACCACAGCGCAAAAAAGAGCAGCTAAATTCCCCCGACGAAGCCTAGGATTTAAACTAAGTTTTGCAAAGGGTTGTGCAGAAGAGGACCACCAGGCACAGCTCAGTGGCTAATGTCATGTAGCTGTGCCGTGTTGCCTGTACAGCTCAGGAGCTAGCATCACCCTCGTGCTGCCTTCACCGCTGTGGTGTGTGGCCTCGTTCTGTGGCTCTTCGGATTCCTGATTCTTGCTGGTAGCTTGCAGTTATCTCTGACTGGCAGTTTTTCCCAGGCTTCTCTTCTGTTGGCTTCTCCCTTCAACCCTGAATCCACTTCAAGTGGACTAGGGCAAAAGCTGCCACCAGCAGAAACTTGCTTCAGTGCCACCAGCAGTAAATTAAATATTTGTAAGGGTCCAAGCAGAGGAGAAGGCAGAAAGTATCTGGATTTTGTACGTTTGCTTGTGAAGTTGTCGTGGTTTAGCCCCAGCCAGCAACCAAGCACCGGCACTAAACTGGCAACCACGCAGCCGCTCGCTCACTGCCCCCACCCCTGTGGGATGGGGGAGAGAATCGGGAGAGCAAAAGCAAGAGAACTCGTGGGTTGAGATAAGAACAGTTTACTAATTAGAATAAAAAAAGGCAATAATAGTAATGATAATAACAATGATTAAGATAATATAATATAATAAAAAGGAAAACAATGAGGGAGAGAAACAAAACCCGAAAAGAAGGAAAACAAAACCAAACCCAAAACCCCACAAGTGATACAACCGCTCATCACCCGCTAACCGACGCTGCCAGTTCCCAAGCTGCGATTGCACACACTCCCCCCAGTCCCTGCCAACTCCCCCCAGTTAATATACTGGGCATGACGTCATATGGTATGGAATATCCCTTTGGCCAGTTTGGATCGGCTCCCTTGGCTGTGCCCCCTCCCTTCCCGGCTTCTTGTGCCCCCGGCAGAGCATGGGAGGGTGGAAAAGTCCTTGACTAGTTCAGCACTGCCCAGCAACAACCAAAACACCAGTGTGTTATCGGTGTTATTCTCATACTAAGTCCAAAACACAGCCCTGCACCAGCTACGGTGAAGGAAATTAACTCTATCCCAGCTGAAACCATAACAGAAGTAACATCAAAATCTTTGCTCCTTCAATTCGGGATTATTTTTTTTTTGAGTTAATTTAATATTACTATTAGTGTTTTTCATAAAACACACACAAAAAAAGAAATTAGATGGTACGCACAGTACAGGTCCAAGAAGATTTTTCTTATTATTATTTTTATTTTGTTTAAATCGGGTGCTTCTCTGTTAAAATGATTTACAGTTAAAAATATTTTTCCTTCTGGTACTTCAGACATCTCAGTAAGGTATTACTTCAGCAACTTGGCTGAGACCGTCTAAAACATACGGTATTATTCAGCGTTGTTTGTTGTTAAATTTTCAAAGGACGCGGTTTTAAAAACGCTGTGTCCACTGCTTTCCTATATACCAAGTAAACATCCTTTCAGTCAGGGAGCTGTGAAAGTGAGAAGAAAATTGGCCTGTTTGTATTTGTCATCGTCTTTTTACTTTCCCAGATATTGTAGTTTTATTTATTTATATTGGCTTGTCTTTGTGATATCCAAACATCTTCCTTACATGGTTAACTAAGAGGTTTTTTATGAGAGTCTATTAAGTATTTATATTTTTCTGTCTTATGGCCACACATAGCATCTGATACCACAGGATTTATCATTCTGAGCAATTATTAATAAGGAGAAAATGGATTTTTTTTGTTCTTTACTAGTAAAGACTGAGAACTTGACAGCGAGAAAAGGTGGAACAATTATTTTATTAATTTCATAGTCTTAAGTGTAATATTAAAATATCCCCTCTGAATTAGTACAAAGCTGACACCTTATTGACAAATTTTGTATCCCCACTCTCCCCAAAAAATGTTGTTTGTAAAGTGCTCTATTTATCTAAGACTCAAGAAAAACGTGAAAGAAAAATGTCAATAATCAGAGT
Organism: Anhinga rufa; assembly: GCA_013400875.1. Lineage (NCBI taxonomy): Eukaryota > Metazoa > Chordata > Aves > Suliformes > Anhingidae > Anhinga > Anhinga rufa. Next base: position 16,404 of record VZTV01085619.1, on the reverse strand, counting down.
TTTCAGACTGAAATTTAATTACTGCTTGTGCGAGAGAAATGACTCCTGAAACCGTAATCATCGTCTGGTAGCCTGTCTCCTCACTCCCTGCTATAGAGGGACACTTTGGGCCAGGGCCAATAAAAGCTGCTCCCGTGTAATACAGATATTATCTCAACATCCTAATGAGAAATAGGAAAACTCTCCCTTTCTAAGACCTGCTCAGATTGGTTTGAAATGGCAGGGGGGAGATTTGGAGGTGGGGAGTGAAAGAGTGGCTGGGTCGGGGCTTGGCTTCTGACTGGCGCCGACCCACCACCGACGGGAAACGCACAAAGTTGTCAGTTTGTGTTAAAGAGACTGGACCGTAATTTGGACGTGCAATATTTGAAGTGCTTTAGATAATGGGGCAAAAGAACCAATACTAAAGCCACAACATGTCCTGCTTTCATATTTTATTTACCGAGGAGGTACCTGAATATAGGGTGTATGGACATACTTTCCAGCCAAAACGTGGCTGAAAAAAATGACGTTTCATAGTATAGTCAAGAAATCAGTTTACTTAAGAATTGGCCAAGTAGAACTCAACCTAATGATACGATCAGGAATGAAAACTGTAACAAAAAAAAAAATCACTTTTGCATTAGGAAGAGTCTACAAACTTTAATCAGTAGAAAGTGGCTGAAAAAGTTGAAAAGAAAATGATAAAACCTTGGAAAAGAACTTACTGCTGAATTTTTATATTCACATATTTGACATTGGCTACAATATGGCCATTACCTGTGGTGGGAAGTGCGAGAGCCGGCAGTGGCAGCGTGTCTCTGCGCCCCGGTAAAACAAGGAGCTGCGTGCACAGTGACGCTGGCAATCGTGCGGATCGTTTTTGGGTGATTGCGAGGGAATGGGATATGTTGGTGGTAGCACTTGTTTCCTCAGAAAAAGCATGCTGTTCCTCATCAAAACCTTTTGCTTACCGTAGCTCAGCCTTCTCATTTGCGTTGGTAAATCACCCACTGACACAGATGTCTGCTCTTCCAGTCTCGTAAGCATGTCTATATATTTACTCTGCCTAGTAGTAGTATAAAAAAGTAGTAGGCCAAATATTTTAAGGTTTCATATTACTCTGAAACCTCTTTAGCATCTGCACCGGGGAGAACAAGCTTGAGAAGAGCAAGGTTTGAAAGTGGTAAAACATTTCTCTATGGAAAAATGTGAACTGAGGGTTCAGTAAGAAGGTGATGGGCACAGTTGCCAGGTAGTCTCTCTCCACCTTCCCAAAACTGTAACTGGTGCCCTGTAGATGATAAAAAAACTAAGCAAATTCATGAAAAAACCTCAATATGCAAAACAGGTTGGGTCTGAGCACGTGCAGGAGGTCACAGCAGTACAGATAAAGGGCTTGGAAAGGACACTTAATGAAACAAAATAGGTCGCAGGGGAAATGGCCCTACAGGGCCTACGGAAGTCCGTCGCAAACAAGCAAATGTCTGAGAAGGTTGTACTGCGAGGAAGAAGTGGGACCTTGGAAGAAGATGCCATATTGAATATTTTTCAATATTGCTATATTAGTATACTGAAGTCTTAGAAGTAACTTTCTGGCCTTCTTGCTGAGCACAAATGAGTTCGGGCTGCTGCATGACTCCAAGGAACGTACGTGGGATACCAGGCTGTCGGCTGTGACCCTGGCTCTGCGATTCAGACATCAGTGTTGAGGCACGCTGAGCTGAGAAACCTCTTCTGCTAGAAACATTAAGTGCTCTTGGACCCCAAAACAAAGCGGAAAACTCTCGTCTTAATGTTTGCTCTGCTGCTTGCAGAATGTTGCTGGCAGTCTCTCTGACAGTTACTCAGCAGAGAGCAGCTTTTCAAGGCTGAAACGGTTAAAGATGTATTTTTGTTCAACGTTTTGTTCAGAATGTCCCAGGAAGAGCTGTCAGGAGTAGCCACGCTAGAGAGGGGACCGGAACAGATCGCTGGAGCCCAGGCTGATAACCGACTTCTGTGTAGCATTGGTTTTTTTGGGGGGGGATTTATGCTTTTAAATCTCGTGGGACGGTGTAACTAGTTTTTTATATTATGCACGTTTTTTCTGCTTTAGTGGTATGAAATAGGGCAGCCAGTTTTGGTTGGGTTTGGTGTTTGGGGCTTTTTTTTTTGAGGTTTGTGTTTTTTTCTTTCTTTTTTTTTTAAAATTTAGGTAAAAAAAATCAGATTTCTTTTAATTCTACTCTGTGAGGACAGGAGGAAATGAGGGGTTACAGGGCAAGAAAATTACAATTGAACAGGCATAAGGGACTGCCTTGCTCCTCTAAATACCTTTTGGTGCCGAAAAATGCAATGTTCAAAAAGATTTCCTGAAATTATAAGATGAATAAAAATAGATTTGCAACAGCAGTGATAGTTATTTGGATGGTTTACATGGAGAGGTTCGATTAGTGTGCCGATGTGATCCCTGAGGTGGGGTCCTACCTACCAAGCTTATGTGCAGGACCGACTCTGGTTTTAATAGCAGGTTTTGTCTACAGACTGCGTACAACTTTTGTATATTGATATAAACTTTTCCCTCTCTAAGTCTGCACTAATAGTAGACCTTGTAATCTGGTTACCGAGAGGAATTCACCAGAAGATCTAAAATGGCTGTAGATCTTTGGCTTAAAATGAAGGGACGTTAGGTGGAAAACTTTTTAAGATACAGAGGAATCATAAACTTCAGAGCTTTACTGGGAGGAAAAGGCCAAAGTTGGCGTTCTCACTAGATGTATTAGGAATGATTTGTGCATTTTTGCAGGCATTATTATAGCTTTTACTTGCGATGAGTATTCAGAGGTCTGTGAGGTGTTGTGTAGAGTACATAGCATTTACATTTCGAGATAGCAGTCACTGACTTGATTCAGGTTATAAAAGGTAATAGTTTGTTTTACCATTTGGGTTTCAAATTTGAAATACTTGGGAATTTGGAATAGCGTTTGTAATACAGGTAGTTAGGTGAGGTGAAAGGCAGACCCTTCATCTTCGTCTTTGCAGGAGTCATGTTCAGAAGAAGGGAAGGTCAAATCGTCAGCCAGCTGCTCTCCGTAAATGCCTGCTTTTCCTGGGGCTAGTATAGATAGCTTCGCCTTTCCATCACAAAGAAATAGTATTTTATACTCCAAATACCTACTGAGGTGTGCGTTCTCACGATAAGTCACAGACGTCTTGACAAGCCACAACGCCTACGAACTTGGGATGAAGCATTTCTAAACAACCGGGTCGGGCTGTGCCCGTGCGGACCTCACTTGGTGCCAACAGCAGCCAGCGCGTTGTGGACCTGAACGGGGAGGGTGCACGCCGCGCGTTCTCGGGCCTGTCAGAGGACTCTTGCTGGAAGCCCAGATGCTTTCGCACGTGAACTGAAAAAGAACAGAGCACAAGGGGAAGGAGCCACAAGCCGGGCTGCCCAGAGGCGTGAACGCTCCCTATCATGGAAGCGCCCAGCAGCGCGGAACAGCTACCTGGGTTCCCTTATCTGAATTTCAGATCCACAGATCACATTCAAAAACTCCAGAAGTTGTTATTGCTGCAGCTTAAACTTCCCAAAGCCAGCCGTCATGGATGCTTGGTAGGAGGTGAAAAAACCCACACAGCAGTTGTTAAATTCACCATATGGAAAAGATCCCTTTCACTACAGAAAACTGGCAGTAGGCCTAGTCCCTTAACATCAGAGGAAATCCTAGCCTGAAGAGGGAGGATGAGGTTGGAATAAGGCACTCACGCTGGTTACCTTGCCCAGGAACTAAACCACTTGGCCCTAGCTAGCGTGGGGCCAAGAATGGCCAAGGCTCCTCAATTTGCAATGACTGCTGCGCTGGGTAGAAAGGAGGAGGCCTTGGAGCGTGGAGCGTATGATCGCCTTCCCTCTTCCTCTTCATCCTTCACCACAAGGAAAAGGGAGATTAAAAAACATTACAGAAAGGTGCTTCCTAGAAAAGAGAGAGAAGAGACCTGACATGAAAGAAGAGCAGACACATTAACAGAGTGCCTTCGCCTACCCCAGGGGAGCTTCCACTCCCCGCCGTCCCGAGGGTGTCCTGGTTCAGCTCTTCAGGAGCTAGGAGAATGCATTTTCCTCTCCGCTGTCTAAGGAGGAATTCAACAAGAACTCTGATTTACCCGGTGGATTTACACCAGCAACGCCCGTCCGTTTCTGTAGGCACAGCAGTTCTCTATTTGCAAGAGTAAGCGAACAAAAACAGAGGCTGGTAACAGAAATGTTGATGTATTGGGTCTTTGAGATCACATTTTCATATAAGGAAGGAAGTTTTCTGGGAAAGGCTCTTCCACGGGGCATAAGAAATGCTCAAGCTCGGTATGACCTAAATATTAATAGAGGTGGGACTGAGCTACAAAACACGGTGCTGTAAATTTTAATTTCTGGAGGCTTAGGTGTTAGTAAAAAAAATGAGAAAATACAGGAAAATTCTCATCTATCTTCAGCATTTTTCGATAGCAGTGTTGGCCACAGCAGATGTGCCTGAGGCATGAAAAGTAGCGGAGAACTGGCACGTGGTCAGTGTGACACCTCTTTTCTGGGAGAGATCGGGGAACTACAGACCTTAAAACTTCTATCCTTGTATGCACATTGGGAGAAGCTCTTCTAAAGAATAGAATTAGCAAAAAGAAAAAAAAAAATGGTAAAGAAACCGCTGGTGTAGTATGCCATGCCTTAAAAAACATTCCTTGAGGACATCAAGAGAGACTCAGCTGATAAAGTGAGCTTGGGTTTCTGAAAGCGTTTGATAGGATCCCCCACTGAAGGATTTGGAAGAAATTAAGTTGACATAAGATTAGAGGGAAGAAACCCACATGAATAAATAACTAGTTAAACATAGGAAACAATGTTAAGGAATAAATACCCAATTTTCACAGTGGATGGAGAGCTCCAGTAAAATTCCCTAGGGACCTGTGCTGTGCTCTGTGCTATTTAAAATGTTTGTTAACAGTCTGGAAAAGGGAGAGAATTTCAAGAATGTAAAGTTTGCTGGTAATAGTAAGTACTGTAGGGAGATAGAGATGAGAGCTGACTATAAAGGGTTGTGAAGGAGCTTGCATTACTGAGTGACTGGCCAATGAACTGCCAGATAGAACTAAATGAAGATAAATGTAGTATGCACATGGGATAAAACAGCACTAAATTTATATATACAGTGATTGATTCTAAGCTACCTACACTAGGGTTACAGTAGAGAACATAATGAAAATCTCAGCTTAATGCTGAAATAAAGCTTATCAAACACAGAATTTCTGGGAAGGGAAGAGAGAACAAAGCAAAACCCATCATTACGCTAGCTTATTGATTCTTTTTTTTTTGCACATTCAGAATACGCTGTGCGGTTCAGGTTTTTCAGGGTGCGGCTGGATCGGAACCAGAAGGGTGATAGGGGGAAACGAGGAGCTGGAGACACTTCACCACGTGCCGCTGTGGCTGCGGAGCTCGTTCGCACCGGGCATGGCCGGTGCCAGCGGTACACAGGGGTTGAGAAAGAACCAGCTGGAAAAATTATTTGGAGAAGGCTATGGAGTGCATCACCTCTGGCTCAGGGAATTCCCGTGCCACAGATTTCTTAAATGCTGGGAGAGTTTTCTAGGGAAATATTACTGTAAGCCTTAGAGAGCTGCTGCTGGTGCGTGTCGGGGAAGGCGTACTGAGCTACCTAAGCCATTCCTACGGGTTTACATTGTCGATGCACAAAGAGGAGCTGTTAGATTTGTACCCAGGATCAGAAACCCTCTCCTGCCTCCCAGTTCTGTCTCAACCTTTGGACCATTGTGCCTGTATTACATTTTGACAAGCTGATTAGCATGTAACTACATTACTTGAACTCAAGCTGAGATGAAGATATATTTTGCACTAGTTTGAAATTATGTGCTAAGGGTTTTGTAATTCAAGTGCTGTCCTCAATTTACGAAGACTTGAAAGGCTGCGTTTCCAGAGGGTCACCACAGATGATCCTACATATAGAAACACAAGGAAGCCTGCTAAAAATTTACTCGGAGACAATGTCTGTTCATGCATGTTCAGATGATCATGCAGTACCTGTCGTGGGGATTGGTCCCAACTGCTACAATATTAATTTTGATGGGGTTGTTGTTATTAATTTTTTAAGAATGTGGTTATTAATCTGGCAAAGAGGTGGGAACACACACTCCGGCCTTCAATTTGAGGGAATTTTGTTTGAAGAAAGCCCATGTCTTTATCTGGAAACTGCAATTTGTAACCGAAAGTAGAAGCACATGGTAAATTCAGTGAGATTTTTACAATCAATCTATGATTCAAATGTACGTGCTTGCGGTGACAAATTAGGACCTTGAGGAGAAATGTGAGAAGATCTTTTATGTTTTGCACTTGGAAACTACAGCTTTGTTGAGAAACCTGTCAAACTATTCCAGTGCGGAACTGCACTTTCTTCTTGTGCCACGACTTATTTTGTTTGTTTTACTTTCGCAGCTAAGGTTTGTCAAATAGTAAGTAGTTCAGTAAGGCAGAGGATTATTTGTGCGTGCGCTAAGAATATCCGTTTGATTTGGAGAGTGAGTTATTGATCCCTGCAAGAAAAGAATAATTTCCACAGTTTTGTGAGGGCTATGAGTGCATCTTTAAAACTTTAGCCTTAGGGTGAGAACTAGGAGAAAATTAAAGCAGTTTCTGAAATACTTCACCAACCATCTCCTAGAAAATGACCCAATCTGCTTGATTATTGGAAAAGACAAACTCCTTAATGGCTAGCATCAGCTGAAGCTGGTTCAGGATGTGCTTTGGCTGTTGCTACGAAAAATTCCTTTTTTGAAGAGATATGTGAATGGTCGTTAAGCAGGAGTATCGACAAAGGAAATGCGCTAAACATAAAGACGGTGTGATTAAAAAGATATTTCTAGAGTGTAATTCTGCTGACAGTGACATGAAGAGTTGCATATTTTTGTTCATCTTATTAAGGTTTGAATTTCCTTTTATTTTTCTAGGCAGACTATTATTTAGAGAGAACAGAAAAGCTCTTAAAATCCCCAACCGTTCTCTCAGTTTGGTGAGATACCGAGCGCACAATAGAGTGCTGCGAAATGATCTGTGAAATCCGGCCGGGTATCAGCCAGAGCATTCATTCTTTTAGAAACGTCCTCCGTAAACTGCAACAAAGGAAATTGCATCATGCGTTAAAAAAAATCTGTACACTAAGATGTCCATTTCCCCCCCCTCCCCGATCTGTGCTTAAAATAGCAATAACAACCTTGGTGCAGGGCATTTCCTGGCGATTAATAACCGGCCAGGGTTAATGGCCCTCAGCAGTGCCTCGGGCCATCAACTCCTCCCAGCCAGTCATTACTCCCTGGGAAATGCCCTTTTCTGGGTAGTTATTGTTTTAATATTAGGATGTAGAAGTTGCCATTGGATGGGGAGAATACGACCTTGTGGCAATGTTAAAAAATAAACCCCCAAATGGCAAAATTTAGAAATTATTACCAGTCGGTGATCCGTCAAAATTAAAATCTAAAGTTTGTAAGAATGACAGAATTCTGCTAGCCTTCTTACCTGTGCAAAACATTTATCCCCCAAACCCTTCTCTCCAATTTCCATTTCATGTTTGTCGTATGCAGTTGGGTAAATTACAAAATTCGATCCTTTAAAATGCACAGTAGCTTTGACGTTCCTTTATACTGGCTGTGATACGATTTTAGTCTTTTATGAGGCACTGAGCGTATGTGATTTAGATAATTCTGCTTTTTCTCTTTTACGTAATGTATATTGCAATAATAATAAGAAAGCAAATTTATACCTGATAAAAGTAGTATGTGCTGTTCCTGTAGCCCGTGTTCTGCACTTAATTTCTGTGATGTGGTTTACGCTGTAGGCATTCAGCTAGAGCGCTAATGAAGAAAAATATGAAGGCTAGGTCTATATTTAAAAGTCTTGCTCACATACTTATGTAGGCTAGGAATACTAAAAATAAAATCGCATCTAACTGCTGTCCTGGCAGAACCCTAGTGTAGATGCAGTTATACCATCAAACAGTTTATTTTTGTTCAGGAGCAAGCAAAGAGTTTACTTTACTAATATGAACTCCGTCGATAGTAGGAGAGCTGGCGCTATGCAGACGTGTTCTAGCTTAGACAAGAAAGGCAGAGGCACACGCTTGAATCTATCACAGTCGGAGCCAGATCTTCGGTCTGATTGACAGCAGCTGGACTATATCCCAGCCTCCTGTGCTTTCTGGGGAGGGGGGCTATGGAAAGATCTCAAATTCAGAGCGAAATGTGGGAATAAAGTGTTCCAAGATGGGTTTTTTTCCTTATCCACTGAGAGGAACATGTAGATTAGCAGAATTCTTAGTGGGCTCTGAACTGATCTTAGTCTACATGCTCAACGCTGCTGATAGCTTCTGAACTTTTTATGCTCATTAAGAACTGCGATCATAAACTTTTATATAGTCTTCTTCACCAAACTTCTCATATCTGTCACATTTCCATATCCGAGATCCCAGTTCACCCTGCTTTTATATTTTAATTCATTTTTTATGTTCTGGTTGAAACCAATGAACTGTACTCGCTATTAAGGATAAGTAGCAACTGCTAAACCTGCAAAATCAGGTGGCCAGCAGGACCCAAAGAGCAAAACTCTTTCTCTCTTCATATAGTGTTAGTCTGATATACTGTTATGTGAGCCCAGACAAGCCAACAAATTGCCATGGGATAGCAAATAACCGTGTGTCAGTATGGTAACTACCCGTGTGCATGTTTGTAACTCACAGCAAATACAAACTAATTCAAGTTAATATGAATTTCTTTCATTTTGGCCGTAGCAAAGTGGCCTTACCTTGCATTTCCTGGGGTTTGAAAGAGCACTGAAGCAGTCGATTGCTGCAGGTGTGCCCATTGCTGGTAACTCATAAATCAGCGGTAACTTGTTTGTGTGTCTAAACCTTGTGTGCATATCTAGTGGAGACGTTATATTCTTTTTATTTGTTGAAGGAAAAATGTAACAGTAAGTACTTCTTTGCTGAACACTTAAACCCAAATAAATATTTGAAGGGCTTCTTTCAAGGACGCCTAAATACATCCTTTGTTATGAGCCACGTAAGTTAAATGTAAAGTCTAAGAAACCAAGAGAGTACTTTTCTATCCTATTTCCTGCTGCTGCACCTCTCAGTCTCACAACTCCCAGGAAGAACGCTTTTTTGCTGGCTTATCTTTACATCTTTGTCGTAATTTTTAAGCTCAGGGTTCCTGATCTCTTTCAAGTTTCATTCTCTTTTAATTCTATTTAACATTTTTTGCTTTGAAATTGTAGTTATGTTGATTTTTTTCTGCCTGTGCATAACAGCTAGTTAAGGTCTTAGGTTTGGGGAAAAAAATACATTGAGGCTCTATTCCTAAATTTCAGAGTAGCATTTTAAAAAATCTGTGGCGCTTTCCTTGCCCTGTAAGAATCTGATAGACTTATTCTTAGCCGCACCATTCTTGGCCACCTAGCCATTTACGAGAGGTGTACCTCTGTATTAAAATCTGAATACACCTGCAGAACGTTTCATTTAAGTTGACTACAGCGCAGGTGAGAGTATCTAGAGGTGGTGTGAATTTTATAGGTACCCCAAATTCTTACCTGTGAGCAGTATGTGCTTCTCAAGGGAAAGGGTGGGCATTAAAAATGGATCTAAGTCACATTTGCATTCTCTTAATGTTGTCCTCTCGGCACCCCTCTGGTTCCTAGAAGGACTTCTGCCTTCGATTCTGCCAGAGGCATCCACATTTCACGTGGTTGATTTTCAGTTTATCTTTTCGGGAGCACACATACTCGCTGCTGGGTCGTTGATAAAAGCTCTCTAACATGAGATGGCGATTGGTCTTACAGTGCTTTCATTTGAACGAGACTATAATCCTATAGACTATTCAATGCGTTTTAATTTTGAGATGTCCAATCACATAGCAGTATGCTGAACAAGTTAGATAACAATTTTATTAAACATCCAAATATTTAGTGAAAATAGTAAGGCCTCTTTCAGTTTCTCAGCATCTTCAGATAAGCTTCCCTAAAAGATGAAGAGGTGGGTGGAACTGGCAGTTGAGGAGGAAAGATTAGTCAGAAGGTAGCTGCCAACTTCCAGCCCTTAATTTTGTATCTTCTTTGCTGCTGGAGTTCAGCCAAAAAACTACTTGGGTCATCAGACATAACAGCTAGCTACTTAAGTAAATTATAATGTCTGCATTTAAAAAAAAAAATAAAGCTACCCACTCATGAGATTGTCTGATCATGTGTCAGATAGGAGCACTGAAGACGTGCCGTCGCGAGGTTCGGTGCATGGTGGCACTGTTGTTCACTGAGTTTTTGGCCCGGCTGGGAGATACCGGGGATAGTAGGAAANCGGGGACTGGGGAAGGCAAACGCCATCACTCCCAACGTCCCCCCTTCCTCCTCCTTCCCCCAGCTCTACACACCGAGCATGACCCCATACGGTGTGGGACATCCCTGGGGTCAGTTGGGGTCACTGTCCCGGCCGTGTCCCCTCCCAGCTTCCCGTGCCCCCGGCACAGCACGGGGAGCTGAAACAGCCCTTGGCTGGTGTAAGCGCTGCTGAGCAACAACTAAACTTCTCCGCGTTATCACCACTGCTCCAGCACAAACCCAAACCACAGCCCCACACTGGCTGCTGCGAAGAGAATTAACTCTAGCCCAGCTGAAACCAGGACAGGTATATGAAGAGGTCAAGTTCAACAGAAAACATGGATTTTTATCTTCACTTCTTGAAAAATTCTGTGCCTGACAGAAAGTAGAGTTTCTTTCTTTGCTAAGGGACTATTTTAATATAATTTTCACTGTAGAATTATTTATATATGAAACTTTTTTTCAAATAAAAATATTTAGTTTTAAGAGTTTTTGTATAGTCCATGAGGTATGTTTCTTGCTTGCCTCACCTTCTTACCTTCTTTGTTTTCCTTTTAAAAAATCCTAAAATATGTTACTGGCAAGAAGGTATCGAGTGCTAATTTATTGCTAATCATTTGAAAAGCGCCACAAGAATTTATTTTGTATAAGAAATGCTACTCTTGATACAGGTTTATCATTAAATGAGCCTAGGGCTCCCATTAACACGGGCGTAACGAGAAACAGTGGTCTTCCAGCAGGTCAGGAGGGCTCTTGTTCATTTGGAGAGGCGAAAGCTGGGTAGGAATCGATGAACGTATGTGAGCGTGCCCGGCGTTTGGCTTTGTTGCGGTTCGAGGTTTGTGTGTTGTGTGTGAGGGAGGTGGCCGGCATGCTGTAGTTGTGGAGACGGCCTTGCTGCTGGGCTCTGGGTCCGACCTGTCAGTACCAGCCGAGTCTTACTGAAAAGCAGAGCTCTACGAGCTCGGGTAGTGGCAGAAAAAGTAGAGCTGGAGGCTATGTTTGCTTTAGTACGTGATGAAGGGGGAGAACAAAACCTGAAGGTAGGCAAAAGTGAAGAAAAAGAAACGCACTGGCCCTGCGAGATCACAGGAAGAGACAGTGGAGACAGCAACGAACCTGATCTCAAATGGGAGCAAGATGATAGCTTGAAGACTGTATGAAAGAACAGAAGGCAAAATAGAGAGATAAAAGGCAGGTTTGAACAAATCCCAGACAGCGGCAGGTTCCTGTGCCTGGGGAAGGCTCGGCAGGCTTAATGTCAGAATTGCTACAGGTAGGTGGCTCTCTGCCTGGCGCGAGGGTATGAAGTGACCATGAAGAGGATGAGGCAAGAATACTTGTTGATCGTGTGTATTTTTGCAGGGAGGGTTCATAGGAAATTTAGGTTGGCAGGAACCTCAGGAGGTGAGGTGAGCTAGCCCAACCTTCTGCTCCAAGTAAGTTGGTTATGAAATCAGACCGTTCAGAGAAGGTTATATGGATTTGGAGAGGATGCCCAAAGAAGTGGAAGCGTAAGTGTTCTTCAAAAGATTCATTCTAGTGTTTGGAGGAGGAAGGGAAAGGTATCACAAGAAAATGAAGATCAATAGATAGAACAGTTATTATTGTGTTACTCTGTGCGTTATATCTTTCTACCCTCCTTTCATCCATGCTTTCCACCAGGAAAATAACCCAGAAAAACTTCTTGTAAGGGATCTTTGATGAAGTTCTGGCGGGGATGGATCCTACTGGTCCCGCTCTGGCCATTGGAAAGATCCCATGTTTCCAGCCCTGTGAACATTTGCAGGTTGTCTCCTTTCATGAGGTGAGCCTGCCCCCGTAATCAGGCAGGTGGTGGAGCGCGAGGAAGCTCTCCTCTTTGTGAAGTGCGATACCTAGACCAGACAGGAGGGAACAGCGTTAAGGGACTGCTAGGTCTCCCCCACGCAGCGGACGTGTAAAGCCCTCCGATAATTTCCTGAAGAAAGGACAAGCCTTGTAGCCTGTTCCCGCACACCTTCTTCATGACCCTACCCTCACCTATCAGAACAGCCTAACCTAAGGGCTGTTTGTGCAAAATCAGGTAAACGAGCAGTGCTTTTGCATATATCACGACGAGGATAATGGTGCACAGAGAGAGAGTGGGTGAGTTGTGGAGGATGCAGCCAGGCTGACAAAATCACTTACTCCTCCCAAGCATTGCTTTGGCACCGGCAGTGTCACATGATGAAGTAGATCACAGGGCTCTAAAGTGTAAAAGGGAGGGGGTTTTTCTCCCTCCTCGGAGCTACATTTTTCTCCTCTACCGGCACTGATACTGCTAGTTTTCTTGAGCTTTCAAATCCAAGGAAGTGAATTAAAAGAAGCCCTGGGGGTGATGGAACAAGGGAATAGATGGGATGGACTTCTCAGGGATGCAAAGAGACAGATTTGACCTGGGGAATTGCTAGCTGACTGAATGCAGGAGTTAGAGAATTCTGACAAAGTTATTCAGCGTGCGTTTTGTCTCTTTATTTTCTACTGAATTTGTTTTCTAATATGTTAAGCAGCTTTGCTGCTGAGTAATAGGGGAAACGTATCCGCGTGTATCTAGAAGCAGCCAGGGACTGGAAGGGATCTGAGGGTTCCTTTCAGTCAACGGCTGCTCATTCCCTCCATAGGAGCAGCCTACAGCCCTTGAACATATTTGTCTCCAGTTGGCTTCCCCTCTCAGAGGGGCACCCTGCAGAGAGCTGCCTGTGCTATTGTGAGAATAAACAGTAACAATTAGCGAGGTGCTCAAAGAACTGTGTTAAAAAGGGCTGTCTGTGTATCTGGGCAGATCGTTTGCCGAGAGAAAAATCTCTAAAAGTGGAGGGGAAAAGAAAAAAAAAATCCACAAATTTGTGTTGCCTTTTGCCAGCATTGTTTTCCATATGTGGTCTTAAGAATCAATAATGTGTCAGCACCCTGGTGTAAAGTTTTTGCTACAGGTCATAGCATGTGTCTGAAATATCGTAGAATTAGATATATCCTTTTTTTGTAGCTTCTCCAATATTGTATTGGCCTCCTCTGCTTTCTCTTTATATTAAGGCAGTGCGGAAAGCGCAGAAATACAGCAGGGGCATGGCAGATCCACAAGAGCTCGCAGGTATTGTCTGCAAGGAGCACTGCTGCAAATGAGTATCTGTCTTCACTCTTCTCTTGGATTCAGCCTGTGCTAACTGCCGCCTTTTCCTTTCAGTAATGCTAATTTCCATTCACCCATGTATTTGTTTTCACTCATCACCAAAGAGGCCAAGGGTTGAACTAGGGTAGGTTTCCTGTGCAAAATCAAATCCCCAAGTTTCTATCGAATTTCCAGGGAAGCCTTCAGCCACATGGGTAATCCTCAGCGGAATTTGGAGGGTGTACCTGAAGCACTGAAGTTTTCAACAGTCTATCATAAAATGGACATATGTTTTCTAATCATGTAAAATATCTGAGTTTTCCCTGGAGTGTTTCATGCAAGCGCTACATTTTCTTTCATTAAACGTCTGTTTTGGGGAACTCATACTCCATGGTCTCTTTTTCAGTCTTCAGGAATTACCATGTGTTAATTAAAGAGTGCCCTGAAGCATGGGAGGTACACATGCGTTGGAAGGTCCCTTTTCTTTCTGTCCATTCATTTTGCTCTCAAACGTATTCTAAGTTGGTAGGACTCTTGGGAGATGTTCTAATGGAAAGTTAGCCCTTCATTTATCCACGCTTTCCATGTGCACGATCCGTGCCTACACATTCATGCGTACAGGCAGGGCCAAGGCCGTGGCAGCTCAGCTCCTGCCCTGACAGTGGCCGATACGATGCTGAGCCTCACGTGGCAGAGGAGCGGTCACAACACCAAGCTGTTCCCTCGTTTGCCTAGGTGCGGCCAGTCCTAAAGAGCAGTCTGTTTAGCTTCATGCTCCCGTCAAAGCCACAGCGTTCAGTTATTCTACAAAGAAATGGGTTTGTGCATAACCCTTGGTTTTTATTTGTCCGAGGATGTTAGATCCTAACGACTCTAGGCCCTAATTGGAAGCCATAGCCCAGTGTACTCGCTGGCATCCGTCAAATAATCTCATTAAATAGATGGAATCTCACTGATAGGAGTAGAGTCACCATACAAAAATGACTGCCTTTGAAAATAAGCATCTCCGTTTAGCCTGAGAAGAGAATCTTTGCTGTTTCCTGCTGGTGCTGATTTTGTGTGTGTGGTAGGGCGAGCAAACGCTAATATTTTCAAACTCCTATTATCAGCTTCTCTAGACTTATTTACGTGCTGATAATGTTTGGCCTGTTTTTGTGTCAATCTGTTTTATCTCACTTTCCCTTCACTTTGAAAAACAAACTGGAGATCTCAATATAAAGTAATACGGTAAAGCTAGGGCTTTATTCAGAAGGTTTGCTACGCAAAGGCAGCAAAATAATAAACCTTCTAATATCCCCTACTTGTCTTATTTTCATTTGCTCAAATTATCTTAAATGTATTTTAATGCTAGTTAAGAAGGAAAACAATGGATGGTTAGAGACTGTTAAACTCTCCGCTCCCTGAAAAAAGAAGAGAGAAGAGAAGCAGAATTATAGGTCAGCGATGTCAAGACATGCTGCATTGCTTGTCTTTATCACCATGCAGAATCTTTTTATTAAGGCAGCATAGAAAGAATAGATTTATGGACTGAAGGTACAATGTTTAATATGTCCATATCCATCTAGATTGACAGTTCCTACCGACATGAATTTCCCAGGAGAGACAGTGTTACTGGTGTCAGTGGATGGCATCATTTACTTCAATGTTCCATTATTAAATTGATAACAAGATAATTCCTCTGCTTCCCAGAGACATGACAGGGTTTACAATTGTTAACTTGCTTATTGCATGGGATTTGATGTTCTAGGTAGTTTTTAATAAGAAGCTTATTTTTATTTCCGTTCGGCAACAAATCAAAAATTGCCACAAGAAAGCACAGAAAAAGAGAAACCTGGTTGGGTCTACAAGGCACCAAAATCAGGCTGGTTTCTAGAGGATTATTTTTACAACGCTCTGTGCTCCCGTTGTTTTTCAATACTGCATGTTTAAAGGGTGTTTGTGCAATACAGAGTATTTGCTCCCGTCATACTCTTTATCTTGCGAGGTGGGTGTTAGAAACGTTCTGCACGTGGGTAATTCCGGCTGGATGGTTCCGAGGGCGGTCGGTTCAGCAGCCATTTGGAAAAGCAGAGGAGTGCCGCAAGTGGCACTGGGTGTCAGCGAGCCTCCAAGAATCGTTCCGGTGGCGAGATGTGGCATAGCTGTGACTTGGCCTGAACCTGACGTTGGGCGAGAGGCTGGGTTACGGAGGCGGGCTAGTCGTGCAAGTCTCGATAGGGTGGGGAACCTGTACCGACCCAAAAAGCCCTGTGGTGCTGTTCATTCCCTTGCTACTCGCTCTTTGCTGCTGAGGCCGCATCTACGAGCTATTGGGTAGGGCAGAACCTGGCCTATGGTCTGTATGCTTCATTCTTTCATGTGTGGGAAAAGCTAGGAGAAGTCTATATGCAGCATGCGTGGTTTTCAGTTAGGTATTTAAAAGATGGTTTGTCGTGTCTTTGAAATAGCTAAGGAGCGCTCGGTACACTGTTCTTCATTAACTTTTCACCAAGCGCCTGGTGAACCACATGCCTGTGTAGCTACACGGCAGCAGGACCTTCAGGAAATGCTCCGAGTGTGCCGCTACGGTCAGGTGAGCGATGGCGTGGGTCAGGACTGAGCGCACGTACCCCTCATTCAGATGGACGGGGCGGGGGGGTTAGCGCTGTGAAATAACGGTCTGGCTGCCAAGTTCGCCTGCCCTAATGTGCTTGTGTAGACGTCGGTGTCTTTTCCAGCGGTGCGTGATGAACTCAATATGTTATTTTTGCCATTGTTTTAGAAAGACCGTATCTTCAGTGCCAAGCTTCTTCCTGGTAAAAGCTTCCCGAGGAATTTTGGTCAGAAACGTTTGGGATTGTTCAGACGAAGCAGGTTTTGTGGCAAGGCTGTTCTGTGTTGTTTGGGA
>VZTV01085617.1:2208-15463 GCA_013400875.1 Anhinga rufa | reverse complement strand
GTTTTTCCCCCAACTTTTTTTTTTTTTTTTTTTTTCTAGTAAGTAAGAGTGATTAATAAAGCTCTGTGGTCTACCCTGGCGCTGTCATGTCCTGGAAACTTCTCAGAACTGCATCTTACTTGCTGTTACGGTTAAATAGGGCTAATTGAATCACTCAGAACAGCCATGTTTAGTTTCCTTAAAATATAACATTCTGATAATGGTTTTGTTACTTGTTAAGATATGTAACAGGATAGGACCAGAGACAATGGGCACTGAAACACAGGAGGTTCCCTCTGAACATCAGGAAGTGTTTTTCACTGTGAGTGTGATCAAGCATTGGCATAGGTTGCCTGGAGATATTCTGGATTCTCCCTCCTTGGAGATATTCAGAAGCTGTCTGGACATGGTCCTGGGCAACCAGCTCCAGGTAGCCCTGCTTGTGCAGGGGGGATAGACCAGATGACCTCCAGAGATCCCTTCCAACATCAAATCATTCTGTGATAATTCCACTAGTGTATTTTAAAGTTTAGTGTAGTGCAACTCTGCTCTTCAAATTCTGTTAGATCTAGAAATGATTTTGGAAAAAACAGAGTCCTCATGTTCTTTTCCAGTCTTGCCTGGGCCTTAACTGAGTCAATAAGCAACCTTGTGGTTGGGATACAGGTCATCTCTCATACAGCAGGGTGCAACCATTGTTGGAATAGGCTTCTTATGGAGCGTTGGTGGTATCTGTCTGACAGAATTTGGCCTCTAGAAATAGAGGAGAACTAGAACTAATGGGGTTTGCTAATTTGCTGATGCTAAGGTCAGATAATAAGCAATTTGTATATGAAGAGAGGAGAATCTAGGTTAAATCTAGTCCTGTTATTGAACTCTAGTAACAACCATGTCGGGAAAGAAGAGTTGATATTCCTTGTTTGTTTTCTGATTAAGGTTAAACAATGGAAGGAAAATAATTTAGGTGTTGGCCTATAGGACTTTGTTGTGGCTTGGCAAGAAAGCTACTGTTTTTCAAGAAGTGAATTCAGTAGGTGTACCCTTACTAGCATCAACCGATACTATTTACTGAATAAAATGATGGACAGCTAAGATGTATCATCGACCTTCATTTGCCTACCACTGTGGTTATCCGTACCACTGCTAGGCTGAGTGGGCACCCAGCTGGGTTTAGATTTCTGGGCAGGGTATAAGGGGCTTTTTTGCCATATGATTCTTAAATTTCTGTAAAAAAAATATCTGAAGGGAAATTAAATATAAAGTTTAGGTGTTGAGCAAAATATTGGGCCAAAGTATTATGATTGATTCTTGCCTTCCTTAACTGAGTGGTGCTGGCAATTTTTTACTGAGTGACCTAGCTAGGAAGTAACAATTCAAAGTGCTTACAGTGCTGCCACAGCCGCTGAAATTCAAAGTATAAAACCCATTAATTCTTTCCTGGTTTGTGTTTTGGGTTTTTTTTATTAAAAAGTTATATCACTGAATTCATTTGCAGATTTGTTACTGTCCTTCAAATCCACCTGTCTCATCTGCAAGGCATTAAAACCAGAAGCACTCAATATTATTATAACTGTATAAAACTAAGGCTCACGTATTAAATATCTCCCAGTGCTTAGAGAATCACAAATTGTGGAGAAAGGAGAACTTACTGAGGTAGGGAACTGCTATTGTGAATAAATAAAGTTCTTGCCTTTTAGTTCATGCCCAGTTTTTTTTTTGTTTAAATAAGCTTTTAAACATACTATTTCTTAGAATAAGAATAAAAATGCACTGCTGAAATCATGTTTCATTCAATTCACTGAATAAATATGGAACTTTAGTTCAGATTTGGAGATAAGATACTAGAATTTTCCACAGGCTAGCTGAATCATATGCTTCTCTCCATACATACTTCATTTCACAGCTTATTTTCCTATGTATAATACTATAATTGTACTGTACTCCTTAAAGTTTAGTAGGTTTAACACTTCCACTTGAAAATCAACAGCACAGCCATTGCCGGAATGTCACTTTGGCAGATGAGACTTATTGTTAATTTGTTTTTTAAAGGAAAAAGAAAAAAAATTATTGTCAGGCTTTCATAAAATGTAGTATTTGATAAGGGTGACTTGTAAAATTTTTTCTTCCTTTACTGCAGGAACACTTAAGTATACAAGGTCACTGTCTTCTGCCATGTCATATGCATGCAGTTGCTAGTGCACTGAAGATCCCTTACTGGTGATAATTTAACATTTTAAAAGATCAAATTTCAAGTAATGGGACACCATTGAATATTTTTAAATGCATACAAGGTCATTGTTTTCATCAGGCAGGATTTAATCTGCTTTTAGTCCTAGTTGATTAGTTTGATAACTTGAGCAGGGAAGATGCAACTTCCCATTTATTTCTAGCTATATTGTCAGCCTTTACTTTTAAACAAGTGGCTTCCTTAATTTCATAGTAATTCAGTGGCAGAACAGTGGCTGTATCTCAGTATCATCAAGTGACTGAGTGTTCTTGTTTTGGGAAACATTTGTGGGGCTTGTCTGTGGTGGTGACCTCTTCCTTACTTAAAGAGGCTTAGGAAATTTTGGTTTCTGAGGCGTGGCTCAGCATCTGAAAACGTCCACATTTTCCTAACTGTGGTTGCCATTTCAGTCTTGATAATCCAGACATAATGACAGTTCACATTGAACTACCAAATGTTCCTTTCCAAATGAGCTTGTTTTATTTACTTTAATATGACTAGAATGCATGGTTAGCATAAACACACCCCTCTGTTCAGTGCAGGATGAGAATTATTTGCTTCTGTTTTTTTCAAATTAAATTATTAAATAGTATTCAGTGTGCAGAGCTCTTCTGCAAAAGGATCGTCTTTGCTGTTAAGTGAATTTTATGTTCTAAAAAAAACCAGTTTGTCCCTTAACTACTAGGAAGATGTAATGCCTTTCTCACTATGACCTGTTTCCCAGCACTCGCATCTTGCAGAACTTGAATTCTTGAGGGATTTTCATTCTTAATATCATTGCTCAACAGTCCGCAAGGGCACTGCAGCTCAATCTACCTTGCGATGGGTTACTTAGAAAGACAGAACGTGTAGGCTGTTCATATGTTGTGCACTACTTTATCAATAAAATTGTATCTTCTGTATTAGCCTAGCCTAATGCACTTAGAGTTGAGAGGAAGGGTGGTATTTGGTAAGGAAACTAGGGACAAAGGGCAGGAAAACCGATTTTCATATATTAGGCTACATAACTTTATTTCCCTCTTCTTATTCTGGTTAACCAAACTGCTTTTTTATTTCCCTGTGGTTCCTTTTGGCCCTTGAAAATAACGGGGGTGTCCTGAGTAAATACAGGCAAGTCATCTTATGAAACTTTTTTGTCCAGTTTGTGAATGCCACTGGAACATTTGCATGCAAGAATGTTTGTGGAATGTAGGAGGAGTGCAAACAAAAATCACAAGGCATAGGTTGGCTAGACTTGTGCTTGGATTGGCTTTGTTGAAGAGGGGAATTGAAGAAAACTGTTCTGATCCCCCTTTACCGAGATTCTGAAATGCTTCTGTGTTTCTGAGTCCCAGAACTCTGAAAACTGCAGTCATCATCTTCAGAAAATCATGGGCATGCAAAGTATTGACATCAAATCAAGAAGAAGATCTCAATAAATTTAATTGTCAACATTGATGTAGTAGAAGCTACATATGTCTAGCCTAAACATGAATTCTAAATTCTAAAAAGTACAGTTTCCTTGATCTGCCACTTTTTGAAGTTAATATTCCTTAAAAAAAACACCAAACCTTTGTTCACAAAGGAAATATATGTGAATAAAGCTGAAGTAATTTATTTTTATCAATGGAAACTTCAGAGTATTAAGGCAAGGTCAGTTTGCAGTCAGGTTAAATCAGCGATTGCAACGTTGATAAATGGTATATGAAGACTTCCTTGCTGAAAGTGGCTGTACTGACACATCATAGGACTAGAAGAGGGTTCCTGGATACTAATATTAAGTATTTGTTGCACACAGTACATTTGTATGGTCCCTTTTGTAAAGTGACTGAGCATCATCTTAAAATAGTCAGGGCTTTGTCCCTAGCTGTCCCATTAACAAATTCTTTCAAAACTTCCCTGCTTTGACTGAAACTTTATTCCAGGATTCTGGCTAATTGTATCCATGACCAGTTTGTACACCTGGCATAAACTGGTATTTTCTCTCAGTTTTATAAAAGCATCTGCATTCCCTCTGAGCCTTTGTAAACCGGTTAACTTTTTGCTCTGTTCACGTGGGGGTAGACTCTCTGTTTCCCCCAGTCAGTCTAGGAAGCTTGCATTTAGACTTGAAGAGATGCAGAGCATCAGATGCATGGCTTCATCAAGGGCAAGTCCTGCCTGACCAACCTAGTGGCCTTCTATGATGGCATGACTACATCAGTGGTCAAGGAAAGAGCTACAGATGCCATCTATCTGGACTTCTGTAAGGCCTTCGGCAAGGTTCCCAACAGCATCTTTCTCTCTAAACTGGAGAGATACGGATTTGATGGGTGGACTCTTCAGTGGATAAGGAACTGGCTGGATGGTTGCATCCAGAGGGTAGTGGTCAATGACTCAATGTCCAGATGGAGACTGGTGATGAGTGGCGTCCCTCAGGGGCCTGTACTGGGACCAGTACTTTTTAATATCTTCAACGACATAGACAGTGGGATCGAGTGCACCCTCAGCAAGTTTGCAGATAACACNCACAGAAAGGACATGGACCTGTTGGAGCGGGTCCAGAGGAGGGCCACGGAGATGATCAGGGGGCTGGAGCACCTCTCCTGTGAAGACAGTCTGAGAGAGTTGGGGTTGTTCAGCCTGGAGAAGAGAAGGTTGTGGGAAGACCTGATTGTGGCCTTCCAGTATTTAAAGGGGGACTATAGGAAAGATGGGGGCAACCTCTTTAGCAAGGCCTGTTGTGACAGGACAAGGGGTAATGGTTTTAATCTAAAGGAGGGAAGGTTTAGACTGGATATAAGGAAGAAATTTTTTACACTGAGGGTGGTGAGATATTGGCACAGGTTGCCCAGAGAGGTGGTAGATGCCCCATCCTTAGAAACATTCCAGGTCAGGCTGGACGGGGCTCTGAGCAACGTGGTCTAGTTGAAGATGTTCCTGCTGACTGCAGGGGGGTTAGACTAGATGGCCTCTAAAGGTGCCTTCCAACCTAAACCATTCTATGATTCTATTAATCTTGTGATGTGGCTGACTAGGTATGGTCATGGTGTTCACTACAGGACAATATTCTGCTGTCAGTCTTCCTTGAGTAAGCCTACAGTGATCTTGGCTATGTCTTAGGTGCCATTTTTTGTTTCCTGACCAGATTAGGTGCTGGCAGTGCCTTGTACAATGACTTTTTTTTAATGCTCTGTAGGAAATGCCTTACTTTATGTCAAAGGCTAGCTTTTTTTTCTCCAGACCTTCATCAAATTGGTGATGGAGTGAATGTGTAATCAGCTCATACATGTGAGTACCTTCCCCTTCTTGGTCACTTCCAGCTGTCATAGCAGAACAACTGCTTATTTTACTCCTTGGGTCCTGGCCTTGCCTTCAGGACTGATGAACTGCATTCCCTGTCACTGCTTCTGTTCATGTGGTGACAGAACCTCTCACCTGATGTTCCAGTTGTTCGGTGCATCAAAGGTGCCTCTATACTTTGTCAGCAGCAACTTTTATTAGACACCTCATTTCCCTTGCCACTAGTAGGACTTTGAATAAAAGTAGCCCCAAGATAACTCTTGGTAACCTCTTCTGGTAATCTGTGTCCGGTCTGATATTTTTTTATCTTCTTCTGTGGCCAGTTAGTCACTTTACAATTCTTCTACTAAATAAGATCATTGCCAGCTCTATTAACTTTTTAATGCAGCTGTGTCAGGTCCAGATGAGATCTACAGATTTCCCTTGTCTTTTTAAAATTTTTTTAAAAAAGTTAATCTGTTACCATTGACTTTCTGACTCTTTGACTTAATCTGAAATCTTGCATGTTACTGATTGTAGTAGTGCTGATTTCTGTTTTCTCCCCTTGCCTCTAAAGATTGGTATTCTGTTTGCTCTCCTACCATCATAGAGTATCTCCCACTGGTTTTTGTTTTGTTTGGTCTGCTAAAAAGGTATAGATTATGGTTTTTAAATGCTTATGTTGGCTAGAGGTGAAGTAGGCGCAACAACTTGAGAATGCACGAAAGTTTTATCTGCAACTATATGCACAATTTAATCTCTCTTCTTCTGTCAGAAATCTGTAGCAGTATCATCTGGTTTCCTCAACTCATGCTCAGGAAGCTGTTACTTTTGATTCCATGCTGGTTGTGATAGTTTCCAGGCATGTTTAATAGCAGACATCCTGTCTTTGTCTCTTTACTAAGGAACTTTCACTGCCAGGTTATTTCTCCACTTAGTTTCAACATGTTGTTGAAGACCTTTGTTTTTAATATCTTTAAAATATTTTTTTGGGAAGTTTTACCTTTATTGCTGTACTTTAACATATGAGGTGCAACTTCTTTAATCAACTCCTTCCCTGCTGTTTTGGGAGGGGTGGGGAAGCTATTTATCTACTTAGGCCTATTTCATCTTGTGAGTTGTCTACTGCACACTGCATCCCATGAGGCATTTCCAGATCTGTTTCTGCACATTTAATGAAGCAGCAGCTCAGCATTGTCAATTTAGAGAGTCTGAAGTCCTCAGCCTACCTGACTACTTAAACTAGTTCCTTTTGCTTATTACTCACTTGAGTCAGAGAGGTTAATCTGCTGTAATGCCCAGTTCACTGTGATATTTTTCATTCTAATAAAATAAAATCTTTACCAAGGCTGGTTTCTTGGAATCTGCTGCAGAATCCCAGAACTCTGAGCAGGACTGTCCTTTTTTTAAAGGGCTTTTTTTGGACCCAAATGGGTTATTTTTGTTCTTTTGCAGTGGTGTGTTTGGTTTTTTTTTTCATCTATCACAGGTTTAAGTGGTGTAGATAAGTACCACCTCTACTGGCTTTTCTGAATAGCGTGTGCATTTGTTTCAATATGTGTTTTAGCTACTAAGACCCTGTTGTCCCTGTGATATCTAGCTGTGTATTTTAATACCTAATTCAAGTTCATCGGTTTTGTAGTATAAGCTTTTTTTTTTTTAAAAAAAATTACATGAATACTTCAAAATGTTTTATCTGGTCGTGCCTGTTTACCAGGGCAGACTACTTGTCTGTCTGACCCCTGTTCTCATCTGTATTAGACCTTTTAGTCCTTTATCAAATTATCAGAGATAAGAGTCCTTCTTGGCCACATCCTCATTTTCCTTCGCTAGTGCTGTGAGGTTAGATGTGGAGATTGCTGGGCGCCCAACGACTTTCACTTCTCGCTTTCATCTGTAAATTCCTTCTTGGGTGTGGCATCTTGTCTTAGGGGGGTCAATGTCCTTGTCTCACGAATACTCTGAATACTCTAGCGCTTCACCCATCTTTCTCCCTCCTCGTTATTTTAATACCTCTTTATCAAATCCCTTGAGATCTGGCTGGATCAATTGTTTTAAGTCCTGCCATATAAATAATTTTTAGGTTCTGCACCCCCCTCTGTTCTTTGACTGTGACTTAAGCAACCTTGAACACCCAGAAAGAATGTAGCTTCAGATCAGCAGGAAAATACATAAAGTGCAAGGAGGAAGGGGTAGGGTCAAAATATGTAATCATTTGATCAGATTGTGAAAGCATTCACTTAAATGTGACTTTATTTATACCTATATCAAATCATTAAAAAAAATCTCAAGTTGCATTTAAGTGAATATATAATTAACTGAAAATGCTTATATATAATTTCCTTTCCCCATGAAGTCACAGATACAATAGTAGCTGTTGCCAGGTTTTTTCAGCAGCTATTGCTACAGCTGAGGCAATTTTGCAGGTTACCAGATGTAGAGAAAAGCTTCTGGTAAATAAACAGATTCTGGAATTTGTAGACACTGTAATTGGCCACATCTACTTCCCTTCTTTCTTTCTTTCTTTTTTTTTTCCTTTCTGGGAAAAATTCTCTGAATAAACTAAATGTGAATATATTGCAGCTTCTGCAAGATGGTATATATTTATTCTGGTGGATCCTGGAGAATGGTATATGTTTACTCTGATGGATCTTGTTGTTTTAATATAATTGCTTTTTAATTAATGCTTCCATTAAAGTTTTGTGAAGGTTTAGGCCTCAGCTGTTCTCACCTGAGGCTGATGATGCACTTTTTTTGGTGTCTGTTTCTGTGTATACATGTGACACTAAGAGGAAAAGGAGAAAGGGTTATATTTACATAGGTGTTCTAATTTTGAAGAGGAGAGTAAAATCTCTCCAGTATTTCTGGTGGCAAGAAAACAAATCACCTTCTTCTGGTACTTTTTTCTCCTGCTAAACCCCAGATCCAGATTTAGTGGACAGTCATGTAATACTACTGTAGCTGCATGCTTACTTTACTAGACTAATGCTGTGGTTGCTTTGGCTGATCTCCACTCTTCTTCCATCCTTCTGCATGTGTGGCCTTTTCTGTTCATTTCATAAAAGGCAGCATGTGGCGTGTCTCTGCTCACTGCACCTTGCATGATGGTTCTTAATGTGCGGAGAGGGTGCGAGGTTGTTTGGTGCTCAGGTCTTGTGCAGCCGCGCCTGGCAGGCTGCCCTGCCCTGCCTCTGTCTGCTTGCCACTGCCTGAGAGCAGAACCGCTGAACCAGGAAGAGCCCTGTGGAGTTGTAGGTCACTCAGCTCTGATTCATGGCAGTTAATGCATAGCATTAAGAGCATATTTATCCATAGTAGATGCATGATGCTGTGTCTGTTTGGTTTTTTTTAAGCATTCATCTGTACTAGATAGGCTCTTGTCGTTAGCAAAGTTTTAAAGTAAAATCGCCTTCTGTAAGAGTGACAGATAGAAAGTGCCTCGAGTGTTCATCCCTATTTTTGATACTATTTATCCACATTTTGGTCTGTTACTTCAGAAGAAAAAAATCTTAATGGCAATGAGCGTCATGATTTTGTGCTTTATCAGAAGTGGGTAAATGAAGTCTGCCTACGCCTGCACTGACAGTAGGGAGCCTTTCTGTCCTGTGGCAGCTCA
Organism: Anhinga rufa; assembly: GCA_013400875.1. NCBI lineage: Eukaryota > Metazoa > Chordata > Aves > Suliformes > Anhingidae > Anhinga > Anhinga rufa. Next base: position 6,401 of record VZTV01085617.1, on the reverse strand, counting down.
GCCAGCAGTAGAGCATGGATGTTCCAGTGCAGAACAGTGTTATGTCAGGAGGCTTGCTTTAAGATATCTCTTAAGCAACAAATAGACATAGTTGCTTTTAACCTGTTTTATCCAGCCCAGTCTGCACCTCAGAAATGGTAGGTCAGAGAACAGAAAAAGCTGAGGTATAATTTTGTCTACATCTTGTTCAGTCTAGTAGGTACTTCCTGGCAGACCTCCAGCTGGCGCTCCTACAGTGCATGTGCAGCTCTAACACAGGCAGTCCTGGAGTCTTAGCTGGGTCATCTCTTTGGCTTACTGTGGCACTCTAATTCCTATGGTCTGACGATACTTTCTTTTCCATAAGTAACGTTATTCTTTTCCCCACTTACCAAAGACAGGGATGAAGATTACCAGAACTCTCAATAAAAATTAAGAGTTCACCTCAGTAAAGAAAAGAAGATGGATGAAACAGGAAATAGGTAGAGGGCACAAGCCAGGTGATGAGAGAGAAGGGGTTGTGCAGTCATGGCCTGAGGGAAAGCTGAAAGACTGTCATTGCAGCAATGGCTTTTCTTATTATTATTTTTAATTTAACTGCCAGAATTGTAGAAAAAGTGCGGGCACTTCAATTACATAATGACCTCTAAAATGAAGGTGGACAGAAATGTGGAATCTGTAGAACACTCTTCTAGCTGTCAGCCAAATTTTCCGCCTGAAACCCATTATCAACTCAAAGAGGGAAACTAAAGCCTGCTACATAAAACTTTTAATTAAATTTTTTGAAATCCTTATTGGTTATAAGAAGGCAGAAGAGAGAACTTGTTTCATGCCTTTATTGGGGTGCTGCAGTCTCTGCTGCTATAGCAGATTTTGGACCCCTTGTGTATGTGATGCCAGTATAGTGGCTGCAGGGAAGGGTCAGGCCGCATGGGTGTGTGGGAGACTCACTCCTCCTCTTCTTCCCCTGCAGTGCCTAGCTAGGTGGCACGGGAAGAAGCATGTGGGTACCAAGGTAGCTTGCTGGTGAAGGCAACATCTTGACTTGAAACATGGGGCAAACAAGATTCAGTACAGTCTGCTAATAAAGCAATGAAATGGCTTAGTTTGAAAAGGAACAGATATGCATGCTTCTGTCACCTGCTATATCTGGAACCAGAGTGGTGGAATAGGAAAGCAAGTGGTCTCTTGAAAATATGAGTTCTCAATGAGTGTTGGACACTCTAACTTAATAATCTTAATGGTTTGCTTCTTGCTTCTCAGACATAACTGTGTATGCCTGTGTGCTTTTTCTATCAGGAGAATTTTTCTCTCCTTGAAAGACAGAAAAGCTGAGGGGGGAGCTATTAAATTCTAAAATATATATTTAGCTCAGAGCAATTAAAGCCAGTGCTATATAATGGCACTTGCAACTAGCTCATCCATCATGCCAACTATAAGACTTTTAATATTTGGTTTCAGTCAGACTTGGCATTACTGGCAGCTCTTGCTCACATGCATAAAACTCTGAATTTTAGATGGCATGTCTGTTGCAGGTTGTTTTGGCCAAGTCACTTGCTTTCTTATTTTTCTCTGTCGCTTTGTTCCTAGTTCCATTTTTCAGTGTAAACCAGCGTAATCCTCTGCTTCCAAAAGGAGTAGTTCTGCTTTACCCTCCTGTCTGCAGCTGCCTGCTTTGCTCTTTTCATCTCTTCTATGCTGGCATCACGTTCATGCAGTGAACTGGTTCAGCAAACAGTGTGGCTAAAAATCTGGCTTTTTTCCTGGTTAGTTATTAATGGGATTCCGTTTCCAACTCTCATTCCACTCTGTAGTCATGTTGCTACTGGTTTTAGTAGGAGTTGGAGCAGAAATAAATGGTTAACTTTAAAAAGGGAGAGAATTGGCTGGTTCCTCCCCAAGGGTTTAGGTCTGCCTGCTGCAGATTTACATCAAATTACACTCTTGCCAGATCAGGTCTTTGTTGCACTCCTGGAAGGCTCTTCCAGAAATATTTAGAGATGTGTAGGTTCTTTGGGACTAATACAGTAAAAACAGCTTAATGAATTGTAGAGTTGTTAAAAGGTCAATTATTGCATGTTCTTTTTTTTTTTTTTTCCTTGGGTACCAAATAATTAATTTCCTCTATTCTGCATTAAATGAACATCCCTCTATGATGCTCACATGAGCTTAGTCACCCACTGAGGTATGTTTATTGTTCAATTTATCCTTCTATTCCAATGTATCAGACTCTCCAGAATTTTTCTGATGTTTGTTTGTGAGTGTGTCTGATAAGTGTGGATTACTTTTTTTATTTCACAGGTACAAAAAACAAAGTTACAAATCAATCAACAGTGCAGTTATGCTGGCCTGGATTTCCAGATGATTTTAGGAAGTGTGCACCTGTACTGCAAATATTCAGAAACAAAATATCATATGAGTGAATCCCTGTGCTCACTGATCAGACTAGAACACTGCAGCACGGTGGTTTGGGGAGCAACGGGGAACATGGGAACTTTTTTTGACCAGCAAGTTGTGGGGAAAATGTCATTTTTGAGAGGAGGAAGACTTGCTGTGTGTGCAAAAACGTAGAAAGTTGTGGAACAACAAAAGCATCAGTTGGCTTTATGGGGTGACTAAGTGGTTGGTACAAGCCTCAGCTCCCTGATTGACTTCTCGGATACCTTTAGAAACATCATTTGAGGTGAAGGGCCCTGCTTTTGTCTCGTCTTAGGTGGCACGTAGTTAATGAATTCTGCAGTTGTGAAGACAAGGCCAAACTCTTACACAGGGGACTGCACGATTAAAGTGGAAAATTCTGGATGTTGTTTTGGGTAACTCTTAGCTAAATAAAGGCTTTGAGATTGCAATGGTGGAAATGGCAACTTGGCTTTCCTGTCCTGCAGTCTGTGGAATTGCTGCATAAGGTCTGACCTTGTGGGCTATGTTGAAAAGCCCAATTATTTTTCTTAATTTTGGGATAGTGTTTTTTTTTTTTGTGTTTTTTTTTTGTTTGTTTGTTTGTTTGTTTTAAGCCATCGTGTTTTGGAAGTTAACACAGAACTGCTGATGGGCTAATGTGCCTAGTAAGGGAGAATGCTTAGGTTGTGTTCCCTTGTATCTGTCACTTTCCTTTGGGGCCCTTATAGGGTCCCTGCTGTTACAATGTCATATGTAATATACTCCTGATAACTAACATAATTGTCTCTAACCTATATCAGATTATTTTTTTCCTATTTCTCTTACATTGTTCATGTAAATAACACAAAGAATTAAAGGCACTATTTTGCAAAGCTAGGTATTTTTATGTATTTTTTTTCAAAGGCTTATCGTAAGGTGATTTTGTTGCTTTAACCATGAGAAGTTTTTAGTATATGATTAGTTGGAAGTTTTAAATGTAAAACAGCTTAATTTCTGAGTTGCTGGGAAAAATGCCAGCCATAGATTTGGAAAAGTCTGAGTAATAAAATCATAAAGCTGGTTCATCACTCAAATATGTTATTACTTCAGCTGCATCTGCCCACTGCATGCTCCTACAGGCTAAAAATGTCAATAGGCTCTTACATTAATAGCTATTTTAGGTCTCTAATTTTAAAAAGCAACCAAATGAAAGAACCTTAAATTAATATAAAATATCAAAGTTAACACATCAAGTGTTCTTTCTTGCTCTAGTTTTAAAAACCTCTACCCTTAATATTTGGATTATTGTTGAAAATATACAAGTTCATACATTAAAAAATCTAATCCTAAACTTAGATTACAGATGTCTAGACTCCAAACCAGCTGGGGGTGGTGGCATTTTCAGGAATGTAACAAATAGAAGCAGCAAGGAATTGAGTGTAAACATGAAACTAGGAGTTAGTCAATGTAGACAACTGATAAGAGAAGGCAAAAAGTATTGCTCAAAACTCAGTGAGTTGAAAACAGGGAAAAGGATTTCCTTTTTCCTTGGAAAATATGCTAACACTTTAAGATTAATACTACATAAGGGCAGTAATGTCAACAATTCAGGAAATGCAGAATAATTTAGTTCCATTACTGAAATGAAGCTGTGTGGTCTATTGACAGCATATAGAAATAATAACTAAGAAAAAAAGTTAACCTATAACTGCTAAAGTTGTTATTTTAAAAAAACAGCCACAAACTACAGAGTAGATAACAGTTTTGAATCTAGGGTACAAATAATTTGAGGAATTCTGTTTCTCATACTGATCTTGAAGAAAGATCTGGAAAGC
>VZTV01085609.1:0-26750 GCA_013400875.1 Anhinga rufa | reverse complement strand
CTCCCTGCCGTCAGCAAGCTTCGTTAGTGTCTACGCCCAAAGATTAAGATAATGAAATTGCAGGTAGCATATAATCCCAGCAAATTTGCTTCTGAGATGCCAATGTCTGTAGCATAAAGCCCAGTTACTTTTAAATAAATAAAAAACACAACACAAACAACAACACTCGAACACTGCTATGAAACCACACCAGTGCATTACGCTTAAACAGGTAGTATTTCTGTCAGCAGAGTGGTTAATTACAAGATGAGGAAGCTTGTTTGGATTCATTGTAAACAAAATACGATGTATTAACACAGTTTTCTACAGTTTCATTTCAGGTCATTTAAAGCACCTTTAGTCTGCGCGCACTTATTTCAAGGTTGAGTTATGGCCAAAGCTTTGCACGTAACTGACACTAAATATTCACAATATGAGCATACTCAAGTTTGGGGTTGTTTTTTTGGCGTTTTGTTTTGGTTGTTGTTCCCCCCCCTTTTAAAGTTTATCATTATCCGAGCAGGAAATATAGTATTTTCACTGTTACAGTCTCATGTCAACTTATCTAAAAACTACATTAAGAAAATATTCCAATACATAATTTTTGCCTCAGATTCTGAATATATTTCAAGCACCTTCATGTCATTTTCAGTGAAAACGTGAAATTTTTCATCCAATAGCTGAAGTACAAAAACATTTTTCATTTGGAAACAACAGTATGCAAACTCAGCGAGTGACGGGACAGGTAATAGAGGGAGTCGCAACCCTGCACAAAAGCGAATGTGCCAGACGTGCGATTGCCTCGCCATTTCTGATACCTTCTTAATACCTTGCATCAACACAAGCCACATCTACGCCGTAGGAAGACAGAAGGAGCGACAAGCAGCCGTCCAAGATCACAGTATGGCACTGCTAGTTCTCCAGCAAGAAACATAATAGTAAAAATACAGTTCATTTCGGAGTATTTTGGCTGCTTAGTAGTAGGTTCACTTTAAAAATTAATTCATCTGCGGAGGAATACAGGAGGTAGCCTTTTAACTGCATCTGCTTGCTAACTAAAGAGTACTACAAAACCACCTTTTGTAGTGATTTGGCCAAGCCATTACATTCATATTAACACTTCAGGCAAAGAAACAACACAGAAAAAGCAACTGAAACACTAAATGAGATAAAATGGGTTACGTGCCACACCAAGCACACACACACACACACACACACACAAATCCCAAACCATATCCTTCGGATTAAAACCATTTTGGATTAAAGCATCTTTCCAGTCATTAACTCCCAGAAACAGGAGGCAAAACTTGCTGTTTCACATCCTAACACTAGGCAACGGGGCCAGAGTTTGGGTCTCTCCTGTCCTCGAAGGTTACAGACGCAAAAGGCAACTACTGATGGTTGGGAGATTGATGACTTTCTCATGTGGGCCATCAGAGAGGCAACACTATTTCTTAGTTCAGAGCACTAAAACATCCACTGCACTCAACAATCCCACACCCACAGACGGACAGAGAGCAAAACATTTTAACTTGGATCCCAAATCCCTATTATTCCACTAATTCTGCCACACAGACCGGTTGTTCTTCATATGACATAAGAATCAGATGCTGAAAGAAGCAAGGAAAACATGTGACAGCGAGAGCTGATAGCCCGGATCTAACAGCGATATCAAAGATGGACATTTGAGCGTTGCACAGGCAACATGCACACTGGTAGCTTAAAAGCTGCCTTTGTATCTTTACAGTGTGGGAGAAATGTGCATAGAGGAGAAAAGGAAGAAATATTTTATAAATACAGACAAACCCTAAATATCTCCACTGTAATAAAGCAACTGTGCCCTTGGATTCATACCATAATGCAAACAGAAAGTATAACACCATTCAAAACCAAAGCTCATACCTCAATACTGTAAAATATGGCAGTATTCCGAAACATTTAAGAACAAGGAATGGTATCCACAGCATTTCAGTATTTGCTATACTTAGCACTATTTACAGTATTTTTAACAGCTACAGCAGATGAAAAAAGAAGTCTTACAGTAAAAAGGGAGTTTAAAAGAAAATATCAGTGCAATTACCTTCTCTACTTGAAGTTTTCCTTAGAAAAGACGGCATGTATGCATCAAGAAGCATGTTACCAAATGTAATATAAAAATAAAAAAACCTGTACTGTCCTGCATTAGAAATTGAGGAAGACGCGCTGGCAGGACAAATACACCAAAAGAGATGCTACTGTAGGAGAAGAATATTTTTTAAAAAGAGGAAAAAAAGTGATTTTATTACACTGGTATTGAGTGTGAAAAACATGTGAGAAATTTTTTTACATTCCTTTAATGTGTAAAAGATCTCCTTAATGAAAAAAAGAAGTCCCTTCTGGGTTAGCTATGCCACCAGAGATACTTACTGGATTACGTCAAAAGGCAAGTATGTCCATCTAAACCTGCAAAGTTCCCAGTTCTGCATTTCTAGTACTTGAAATTTTGAGTAAGTGTGACCTGCAGAACCAACCTCTTCTCACCTCAAAATAGCAACGCTCTTCCTCAAAAGAAAAAGCCCAGAGCAATCCACTAAATTTGACTGGGGGCTTGTTAACACAGACCTTCCTCCTATCCTTGTTCTCAGTTAAATTTTAGACATTCGTTGGCAGGAGAAAGATAGGGGTTTCTACAGGCGAGATGCACGTGATCACTGTATTTGAGGTATCTACTGCTGCAGTAAAGAAAACAACATTGGCGGCAGAGTGCGAAGCCCTCCAGATCACCATCTTCTATTTAACAGAAAGCCTTTGTGCATGTACACTTTAGATAAAAGCTTCAGGAACATCTTAACTCGGTTAGAAACTTCAATCTTTTCAAAAAGTAACCTGGGCACACAAAAGCCTAAGCCCCCAACACCTACCATTCAAAAGTTTAAATTTAAAAATCCTTGTGGAAATATTCTCTCTTGTCTTAGCTATAAAAACTATCTACTACCATCTGCACATGACAACACTAAAAATGGACAAAGGCTACAAGAGTTACTGACAGAGTCAGAATTAAAGCTAAACCTTCACAACCTTTTTGCTTTTGCAATCAGGGAACATTTCCTGGAGGCCTGGATGGCGATCAGGAATATTTATGATGGATTACTTGTTTTAAGCATAAAAGGTTACAGTAATTTTTCCATGCTGGGTCCAGCAGATTAAGACCTTTCCCTAACAACTCACCCAGAACCCAACAGGTCTAGAAACAAGGAAATTAACATGCCAAAGCTTCTGTAACATGGAAGATCATTGATTGTAATTCAGCAAGCCAAATATGGTTGATGAAATATTCTAACCCAAGCCAAGCCGAAATACGGAGTTCTAATAAAAACAAGTGATCTCACTCCATACATCAGTGCATATATACAAACTAAAAGTGTTAAGATTGCATAGGGCTATCTTGAATGCCAAACTTGTATAAGGCAGAGAGACAAATCCACCTACTTCCAACATTTCACAACAGGATATTTCCTCTTAAGGATTGACTTGACTCTGCTTCCTGGGAGCTAGAAGAGGTGGAGTGGACAGGTTATAATATTCAGCCACTGGAGAGAAATTTCTGAAACTAAGCAAGCCTAATTATTGCCTTGTATCTCCTACATAAAAAAAAAAAAAAGAAAGAAAAGAGACAACTTAAGTATTTCATCTTTATCAATAGTATTTTTTGCTTCCCAACAGGAGGGATTTTGCACTGGCTGCTGCTGGTTTTTGGGGGGTTGCTACAGAACCACGTGCTTCGGAAGGGCTCTCTGGAGATGTCTGGGCCAGCCCCCTGCCCAAGGCAGGTCCAGTGAGCCGAGACTGTGTGGCCTGTCCAGCCAAGTTTGAACCTCTCCGAGAACAGAGATTCTACAACCTACTTCAGTCTTTGAATATCTTTGTTTCAATAGTGTTACCATTTCCATAAAAAAATAAAAACTCAGAGAAAACTAATCCATAGCAGGCAGTCATTAACAGCTGTTCATCTCTCAAGCACACTCTTAAAACAAAAAAAATAACGCCATACAGGCAGTGGTCAGTTTGTCCATCATACTGCTCAAGCCTGCAATGGGAATAACATTTTTGTCACCAGGGTACAATTACTATCAGTTTTCAGACTGCTAAGCACCAGGATCGCCTGCACCGACGGCTAAATTCAAGCAAGAGGTCATTGCCAGGAACATAATGGAGAGCAAGAGGAATGCAAGGGATGAGGTCCTGCCCAGCACTGTTTTGCAACGGGAGCCACGCAACTCCTTTGCGTGGGCTGCCAGAGGGTAACGCTTATTTGGTTATTGCTGACCTGAGCTGCATAGTGACTTAGTGGTTATAACTGTCAACCTCAGCTGTGACTTCAACAGCAGGAATGTGTGTGAGATAGAGACATCTTGAGCTTTGTGTTTACCTGAGATATTGCTGTTCTTACAAGACACGTGGGAGGTAAGAAAAAAAAATAATAAAAGAGTAGGGTTTTAGGTGTTCATAGAGGGGTTTGTTGGTTTTGTGGTATTTTTTTTTTTTGACAGGAGACAATTTTGAATACATAATTTATATTAAAAATATTCCCAGAAAGATTGAAAGCATGCTATAAGCCCAGCAGCTAAGTATATACTGAGTTTTTTTTTTTTTCCCAGAAAAAATGCTTTACATTATTCACTAATTCACCACTTGCGGGGGCCATGAGAGGGGAGGGGAAAGGAAGGAGAAATCAAGCCATAAAGAATTAGTAGTATTAGAGCCTTAAAAAGTTCTGTAAAAGGTACAAATGTCCTTAGCCTGAAATGCATATAACCATCCCAAGTTCTTCATACTCAGGGAAGGAAAGCTACACAAAATTTCTGTTCATTTCAAGAGGATACACAGACAACAGCTACTCTCAGATTAAGGGTCTGCCTAATACTCTTCTTCTCACAAAAAAGGAGCTGCAACAACTATTCCAGCCCAAGGAACACATCCCAAAGAGGATGCGGTGAAGTCTCACAGTCTGCTTCAGAATCAAGGTTTGAAGTCAAGATAGATTCTGCCTTCCTCACCCCACCTGACCACCTGTATGAAGTGATTTATTCCAGATCTGCACAGAGAGGAAAGAGGACGAATGTCATGTGCAAGAGGTCTCTGCATAAGGAATAGCAAATAAGCTAATTGGTGTCTTAAAATGGTTGATCTTTTTCCTATTTGTTAAGAATATTTCATATAAAAAAAACCCTCTTATGTAAAATTCTGCCAAATCAAACCCTTCACTGAAATCTGAAGCCTCTCAAGCAAATGCACAGAGAAGAGCAACATACCGACCATGGAAAGGTTTTGCAGTTTAGCCGTGCTTTAGGGGAGGTACATACAACCTGGCTGGAACACAGGAAGATAGACAAAGTGACTTGGAATTAGCTTTCTGTTACACCAGCATAATTTAAAATCTGGATTTACATAACTATGACCAAGAAGCAAATCTGACCCAGCAGCCTAATTACCGAATTAGAATAATACAATTAATCTATTAATAGATTTTACATTGTTATTACACCTAAACAACACCGACAACCAACACACTGCTCCAAGGTGAAGAAGATCTGAACTTGTACAAAGTTATGTACCTAAAACTCTTTATGCAGCAAAGGTTGGGCATTTTCTAGCTTATTCAACAGCAACTGGCTATAGTCTATCTGCTATATGGCACAGACCTCTGGTATTGGTTAAAGCTACTCGCCTGTCTCAGTGGCTAGAGGTAAATGTATTTAAAACAGTGACTGAGCATCTGCTAAAAGGGAAGAGATGAAGCAAAATGAATCAGTGGAAGAGAATGAAGTCTTAAAAACCTGCCTCTTAGCATGTTATTTCAGTTATCCTATGAAAAACAAACAAAATCAAGTCAGCATAAACAAATTTCCTGGGCTTTTTCCATTTTCTTCTAAACCTGCTTGTGGCATCACAATTAATTAGTGCAATGGTTTACATATGTATTATGGTTTTTCTTTTATTAACCCAGTGTGCAAACTAACAGAAGCGTTTGTCTAATAATTATCAGCTTTAATTAATGCTTCTCCTAAGAGAATGGCAAAACTCTCACATTTACTATTGACCTTATGCATAATGAAGAGAGTTTCGCCTCCCTTCATAAGTAAACGTCAGTTTCCCAAGATTTCTCTTTACTGCATAGATTCTCTGACTTTTGTCTAAACTACAAACAGCGAACCACTCTCCTCTATTAGAGCTCCTGCTTCACCAATATTCAACACATAAATAAAATACAATTGTTTTGTGCTTGAATGAACGTAGAATGTTGGTCTCGTGTGCGTCTCTGAACAGCACAGGTAAAACCTGCTATGTCGCGTGCACGCTTAAAAAGCCTTTCTACAAATTACAGGCTATACAATATACGCTGTACGTATCTCTGAACTCTCACATCAAAGTCAATTGCATATTTTTGCATTTGAATAGTAATGTCCCCACAATAAGGTTTTAATTTCTAAATCCAAAGCATTCTTGATATGTTAACAGAAGTATAATGAGCACTCCTTAGTAAATAAAAATAAATAATAGCCTCTAGTCTATCACATTAATACTGTGAAACATATATAAAATTTACATTAACTCAAACAACAGTGAAAAAGGATTGTACTGTATTTATCACCACAGACCCGTATTCTTTAGAGACTTTGGAAAGTAAGTGTCACAGTCCTGTATGACAAATTCTAAAGTTAGCTGTCACTATGATTTAAAAAAAAATTATTTAGAAATTTTTTTTTTTTAAATGGCACTTTTTCTTTTGCCAATCTAACTGGACCTATTAAAAGCTTAGGTACAAGTTCACTCTTTTTTAAAATTCTTTAGTCTATGAAAAACATTTTCAAATGCAGCACAATAAAAACATTCAAGAACAAGCTTCAGAAAATATTTTTGCCCTTAGACACACAGAGAAAAATCTTTATAAGACAGTTGAAAACCAGAATTTTGTCACTCTTTTCTTTTGAAAATAAAAATTTTGTAAATGCATCTAGAATAATCAAGGCTTCATAAATAGTCAAAAAATGCTTTGCTTTCCTTTGTATTAAAAGCTAATTCACAGCATTTTAGCCCATCAAACTTTAGTATGAATTAGATCTTTCCAAATTATTAAAAGCAATTCAGTGAATAGCAAACTGACCGAGGAGTTTTGTGGGTTGGGTTGTTGTTTTGTTTTTTGTCCCTAAGCCCTGAGATCACAGCTCTTGATTTAATTATAAAATATGGGTCTGTTTTATACCAAGCAGCTTAGAGATTTTTGGCAAACCACATTTCCAACAATAGTGGGGTTTGGTACAAGAATGCAGTTCATAATCAAGTCTGAAATTCTGGACGGAAGGCTTTCTTGCAAATGGAAAAAAAAATTAAGATGCATCACTCATTGCTGGCTGTCACTGTAGCTTGGGCAACTGTTGGTCTAAGTGCAGCTGGTCTCATGTGAATCCAACTCCGTATTGTACTGAGTCGCTAAACATTAAAACATGTCAAGCAAAGTACATAGTGCGCAACGTGTCCTGATGAACTTGAACTGCTTTAGCAAGTGCTTGATGATCTCTGCCATTACTCTGACCGGAAGTGTGGCTTCCTTCAGCACTGAAAGAGAAGGGAGGTGGGGAGAAAAAGAGGGGTGGGGGAGAAGAGAGACCCTATTTAATCTGCCTCTCTTTGCATATAATATTTTCATATTAATTTCTTCTGAACAGAACGGTCAAACTTTAATTACCTTTAAAACACCCCTGAAGCTCTGCAACAGAAAAAAAGCACAGAAGCATACAGGAACATCTACTTTTTCCCACAATATAATCCAGTGGTAAGACCAAATTTACCCTCAAACTGCTAACTGAGGATACTACTGACCCCAGAACTAACAAGCCCACTTGCTTCCTGCTTCCTTTCAAATTCTGTAATAATTCAAAACTATGCAACTCACCTATCATGTTCTTTATCCACCAGATGATACCTGGCTCTGAAGGCAACCAGGTGCGCGTAATATGCTGGTGCAGGGATGGAAACAGAACGAGTACAGCGTACGTACGTATGACACAGCTGGTAGGTAAGAATCTGCAGTTCATCTGAAGAGAAACGATTGTCATCCCAGAGGACATGGTAATGAGAAGGTCTGCTTGTTCCCTGAAGGCAGATCACACAGGATGTCAGCATTTCAAAAACATTTCTTTAAATTTCCACCTCAGTATAACTGTCCAATTCTTAAAAAAAAAATAATCACGTGAGCAATTCTACATACTTCAGCAATTTTTCCTTTAAAAATGCAAACAACCTCCCTCCTTGCTCCCCATATAACTAATCCCTTTGCATTTCTAGGAAGTACTGCATTTTCTAGAATTTCATCTGTTATTGAAATTAAATGATGCTACTGAAATGCACTTTCATCTTGTGAAACTTAGATCTGACAAAAAGCCATCATATGAAGTAGCTTTAGGCAAAACATTAATAGCCAACAGCAATCTAACCTGTGCTCCTATTGAACACACTTTTTTAGACAATATCAAATATTGACTTCCTGTACTGTTGTCGATTAATAGTTTCCAACTGGGAAAAAGAAATCACAAGAAAATGTGAAACTACAGTGGTGCTATCTAAATGTATTAGTTGTTTCCTAGGAACTGGATGCATATTTCAAGGATTTTTAACACAAGAGGCAGCCCTGTAAAATAGTCCAAATACCTTCCTACCATTTCAAAGCAGCACAGACAGGAGGAAGCACAATAAACTAAATGCACAGGGTGTGCTGCGTATCTAATAAGTTTCATTATTTCTTTCAGGTTTTAACAGTGACAGAAGAGCACTGTCAATGGCACAGATGAAAAACCAAAACACATAGATGGAAGTTGTGCTGTTTGTCTCCTGTGTAAAGAACGCAGGAAACACCAACAGCCAGCGTCATCTTTGAAAGTTACCATCGCACACAAATGCTGTACCTGAATACCAGCGTGACTACACAGGTAAAAGTCAAACTCTGATGGATGGGTGATTTTTGTGTCCACTGTGGTACCCGCTGGAATGTTTCCGCTTTTTCCAACCTGTGTGAACAGAAAATGCAAATATAGTAAGGCACACACAAAGTTTTTTCTTTTCAGCTCTACAGTACGGAAAAAAAACCCAAACAAACAAGAAAAAAATCTGTAGAAAGCAAAAAGTCAAGAAAGAATGAGTGAAACTGAAATTTTTTTCAACTGAAGATCTGGAGTGTCTCTACTACAAGGAAAAAAAAAGACGAGCTGCAAAATCTTCTTAGAAGTTACCTACAAAGATTAGCTTTTCTGATTAATGTAAAGAGATTTTCCTCTAACTGATTTGTCAAATTCTTTTCACTTTCCCATTCCAGGACAGGTTATTCCCCCTTAACTTTTCTTGTTTATACAGGAAAGAAGACAATTCACAGTTGTAAGACGGGCCTCTTCTTCCCTCAAAAACACTTCATTTCAAAGCAGAACTTAAAAATACTATTTAACAACTGTAATCATAGCATGTTATCAATATAAAAGCCACCTTCACGTCAGCATTAAAAGTTCGTAATTATTGCCTTAAAGCCTAGTGGGCTTCAAATGCTCATCAGAGAAGCCTGACAGAAGGAAAAAGAACATGAAAAACCCTATCTGTGAACAGAGGGTTGCCATTAGGAACTCTCCATTTACAGCAACAACTCCATCCTAGGCTTGGGGAGTCTCCTCTCCACCCAGAAAGCTACAATAAAAAATGTTTTTCTACAAGAACAACCTATGAAACACTCAAAACAATTTGAGATGTTTAGTACTAAAAACAATGTGTTGTGACACTTGATATGCCCAAACCAAACTTCACATGTTTAAGACATGAGACACCTAAGATTACTTTCTTTTCCATTAATACTACCTTTAAGGTTTCTTTAAGTGTAGGTTTCACCTTGCCTAACAATTTCAGTATCTACAGCTCAGCTGGTAACCCAAGAGTCACTCTATACAGTGGCAACCAAACCAGTGAACTCCCTAGTGCTAGAATCAGATGAAACATGCCTTAAAGCGTGTTGGGAATACTAAACAGATCTCCGTTTACAACGGAGTGCCTGAGGTAACTGTTCCAGATGTAGACATCTACATTATAATCCCTACTCTATTCAGATCAATCTCAACCTTTGAGGATCTCAAGACAGTAAAAAAACGGAAAAGGAACCTGAAAAAACTGATGAACTGGTAAACAGACTTGTTGAAAGACACATCCTGCTGACATTTTGTGAAAGCTTCTTGCCAGTTTATTATATGGGACAGAAAATGAAGGTTTTCCTTTCCAGGCAGCAACTACATGGTTGCTACATAACCCACTGTTATGTAGTTCTTCAAGCAAGTCTCTTACTGCTTAAATAAGCAGCGAGTAATAGGTGACTTGGCTGCCTGCTAGATATTTGCCGGTCACAATTAGAACATACCCGTTCTTTTGTATCTGTACAGAAGAGTCTGGTGTGGTGCCTTTTCTGCACAACTATAAATGTAATTCCAGGCTGGTAATCCTTTTCTAGTTTAATGCATGCTTCTCTGATAGCCAGCAATTCGTGATGGAGAACCTGAATCATAAACATAAAGATGTATGATAAGTATGGAAGATAGCTATCTTACAGATAACTTTTATTTATCTACAGATTAATCTTACTTATCATGTTCCTTCTTGCATTGTCACTCAGAGTAATGAGATGTCAAAGCATGCAGGATCAAACCTTAATTTCTTCGCTTAATGAGAACAAATTAGATCACCCGCTTCCTGAGCCAGGTGAGAGCTGGTTTCATATTTATTCAGCTCCAAGCATGAGGCTTGGACTAATAAGTTGTACGTCAAAATCTTTTTAACTGCCAAATACAAATGAACGTTTAATTAGGCTGTTGACTATACAACAGCCTAATTATTTTTCAGACTGGTACAAGGGATAAAAATCCATAATTGCTCAACTGCATGCTCTTTCCCAGCTTTGTGAACTCTCATGCAGGACTAGAGGCATCAATAAAAACTGAGGGGAAAGTGCAGTAAAACAAAAAGCAATTATTTAGGTTAATTATAAATTAAAAACTCAGTGTAAAACAGTGATAAATGGGGAAAAAAATCAAAAGCTCAAAACAAAGATGATTTATTAATTCTAGTTTACTAAGTGACCTTTACTCCCTTCCCTTTGAATTTTTAAAAGATACCAAGTTTACTCAACTTCTCAATACAAATCAAAATACTAGAAAGGAAAGCGTATGTAAATATCTTTAAAATATATAGAAAAATATTTCATAAAATATGGTACTTGTAGGGAAACAAAATAAATACAGTAAAGTATTTCTTGTAAATAGCCGGCTGAACATGAGCCAGCAGTGTGCCCAGGTGGCCAAGAAGGCCAACAGCATCCTGGCTTGTATCAGCAACAGTGTGGCCAGCAGGAGCAGGGCAGTGATCGTGCCCCTGTACTCAGCACTGGTGAGGCCGCACCTCGAATCCTGTGTTCAGTTTTGGGCCCCTCACTACAAGGACACTGAGGTGCTGGAGCGTGTCCAGAGAAGGGCAACGAAGCTGGGGAAGGGTCTGGAGAAAAAGTCTGATGAGAAGCGGCTGAGGGAGCTGGGGGTGTTTAGCCTGGAGAAGAGGAGGCTGAGGGGAGACCTTATCGCTCTCTACAGCTACCTGAAAGGAGGTTGTAGTGAGGTGGGTGTTGGTCTCTTCTCCGAAGCAACAAGTGATAGGGCGAGAGGAAATGGCCTCAAGTTGCGTCAGGGGAGGTTTAGGTTGGATATTAGGAGAAATTTCTTTACTGCAAGAGTGGTCAGGCATTGGAACGGGCTGCCCAGAGAGGTGGTGGAGTCACCATCCCCAGAGGTATTTAAAAGACATTTGGATGTGGTACTCAGGACATGGTTTAGTGGTGAATTGACAGTGTTTATGGTTGGACTTGATGATCCTAGAGGTCTTTTCCAACCTGTATGATTCTGTGTATTTGTTGAATTTTATTGGGAATGAATTAAAAGTGACAGTGTGAAAACACAGCATTTATTAATCCTGGTTAAAAAAGTAGGAAAATTAGCTTACACTTAGGGTTTTTTTCTGTCCAAGTTCTATGGGATACAGTTTGACAAATGTTATGTTCAACATCTCTGACCTATTCAAGATACGAGTGCTAAAACTGTAATTTATAATTTTGCAAAGGGACATACTTTAAAAGGGAAAAATATTTTAACAAAAGCTCATGAAAAAATTGAGAACACTTTCCCTGCTCTGTTTGGTTACAATCCAACGAATTTGTCGAGGGTAGATTTTTCAAGGGTATACTTTTTTCATAATTCCAACTACATAAAACTACATTATTACCAGAAACCTACATAATCGATATCTCAAAAAAAAAAAAAAAAACAAAAACCCCAAACCTGTTGAAACTGCCCCTCAGAAACACCATCTCTGTAAAAGATGATACGAGTTGGTTTAAATCTGGTTGATTTGTAGAACTGAATAAGCAACTCCCTGACCATGGCAGCCAAATCTTGAATGATTTCTTGGCGGTGCTGCTGGACCCGAACAGTGGCACAGTATCGATTAGGATGAGCATCCATGCTTCCTACAACCTGTTGAAAAAAATGCTTAGTATCAAACCAAACTTAAAATCACTTTAATAAAGGTATTTAATGAAGATAACTGTATTATCTTTTTATCAGTATCTTGTAAACTAAGGGGTTGACCTAGCAAAGATATAGTCAAAATCACGATGTGCTTGGAGAGAGCTTTGAATTTAGTCTACCTGTGATAACATACCTTGCTGAAATGGAAAACTTATTTTAAATCTAGAAGACTTATTTCCTATTTGCACCTACATTTCATTAAAAAACTAGATACAATTTGGAGCACTGATACCATGAAACCATTGATTTAGTTAGGACTGCAGCATCGGAATTTGAACTCCTGAAGACCAAGTGCTTTTCTGGGACACTGTGGATGAATCCATAAAACTGAAATGCTGAGGCATCACAGAAATATCCACACCAAATACACACTGTTCACCAAGGGAAGGGATTTTTTCTCTTTATGAAACATCAAAATTCATATACTGTAAAAATGGCATGGGACTTAAAAATAAACAGACAGACAAAAATAAAAATCCAAATTCCAAATGTCAAAAATCACAACCAAGCACCTGCTTCTCTCTGGACACACGTGTAACTTTTAAAAACAGGTATTTGTTTATTTAGCACCACAGGCTAAGATACTGCACTTACTGTCACCAAAGATCTTCATTATTAAATAAGCCAGGGCAGCCATTACAGGTGTTCGACATAAAGCAAGTCAAAGGCCTTTCCCTGTATTTCAGGAGTACATTTCCAAGAGATAACTGCACATTTTGTGTTGTCAGGAAGCTTGAATCCCCCAAAACCACAGCTGAGCCAGCGTAGTTTCCTATCAGTAATGGATAAATTCTTAACGTTTTTAACTGCTGAAAAAGCAGGTTTAAACATGCACCAGCTTATTGCAGGTTGCTGATAAATATCAGTTAATAGAAAAGCTCCTCTGTGTATTAGCAGCTCAGGCATTTTACAATCTAATAAACACATTTAAGTAATTAGTATCAGAGCAAGCTCTCCAAGTTTCATTAGATTCCTGCAGAAAAATAATTTATAATGCTATAATTAGGCAGTCAGAAGAAATGGACCACAAAAAAAATTGAAAGTAATAAAATGCATTAGAGCTGAGCAGCAGGAGAGAGCAGGGGTTAAAGATCATTACACAATTTACTCACTGCAGCAATGGAAGGCTTTTTTCCATCTCCAGCTGGTGGATGAGTTACATCTGCACCAAGGAATATGACAGGCTGTTGAAATACTGGCGGTCTGATAAAGAGAAAGCAAATTTGTAAAAGCAGCAAGGCTTATGCCTAATAAAGCACATTATAACTCAAGTAAATAGCACTTGCAGCGAATCAGTCAGCAATTTGCATTTGGTCAGAGTTGGTCACTTGTACTGTAACAGTAACTGGAAGTCCTGATTAGAGTTCTCACACTAAATACTTTGGCATATCTTTAAAGCCTAGCTAACTGTTACTTTTCACTAAAAATTAGGGAAAAAAAAGGATTTTTTTTTTAAACTTGGAGAATTGTGGCCTTTATTAATTAGACCACAGGAAAGAATAAAAGTTGATTCCTTAGCATCAAATAGCATCTGAGAAAATTAAAGGACTGTGCACATACACAGATGCTATGATTTTGTTTCTGAACAAAAAGCCAGTGTTGGTAAGGAAGTACAAAAATTGTGGATATCATAGGTAGATATATTTTTTTTTAAAAAACAATGCTTCAAACTTTTAAACAAAACTTTAAGTTAAGATATTAATCCACTGCATTGAGAGTAGAACACCAAAACACTACATTGGAAGTTTTAAGCTTCAACTCTATTCCTTAATAAAACAATTTTAAGCAGGAAATCTTAGGCCACCAGAATTTTTTCGTGCGTATGTGGGTGTGTGTGGGAACAGCTATGTAGATAGATTCAGCTGTTTTCAGACCTTCTCTAAAATGGAATTTGAATGTAATTATAACAATGTAACTTACAGTGCAATTATACAAAAAAAGTCGTTCTATTCCCATCAACCAACAGAAAATAATAATTAGCATTCTCTTTTAAATACCCCAAACCTGCACTTTTCCAGAATGCCTAGGTGTTGTGTGTAGTTGTGCCATTTTTCTTCCACTATACGTAACTCCATTTTCATGAATGCTTATTTGTATAATGAGCAGAATTCAACTTTCTGGCCATGTTATTGTTGTTAACACATGCCACTTAAGAGACCTTAAGTTTATGAAAGCAGCATAAAACTACTTATATCATGTGTGTTTCTGTTGTTTCCACAGCAGTATCATTAACTCCTTTTTGAAAACCAAAACAAAAATAAAACACCAACAAAAAACCCACTGTGCCTTTTTGAAATGCATGTTCTGCAATATGATGATTTCTAGTTGCTTTAATAGGAGTCTCCAACAAGCACACTCTCCAGGTGAGTATATTTAGTTCAATAAATAGAATTTAACAAGATACACAAGCTATATATCCCTTCTGGTAATGTGTTCTTCCCCCCCCCCGCCCAAATACTTGTTGTTGGATTATTTTTCAGCAGCTGCCTTCTGACTAGCCTAAATACCTCAAAGTGAAATTTGCTTATCTGTGCAAAACAGAATGTTGACTTCTTTGAAACAGGCTCCCAAGAATGTAGCAGGTTATCCCGAGCTCCCTCTACAACTTGAAATGCAACGATTGTAAAAACGCCATCTTGTTACTGACGTAGAAACCTAGTTGGTCATTTTGATTAAAGTAGCTTTATATATCTTTATGCTCGCCTTCTCTATCCTGCACAGGTAAGGTAAAACAAGCTGTATTTTGTTCATTCTTCCATTACTATTTTTTGTGACCGATTTTTCAGTAGAAGCGATTAAAAGTTTCAATTTAAGAACATTTGTTTTAAGATGATACACACACCAAATATAGTCTTTAACAGCAGGGTCCCTCCTTTGTTTACAAATAAGAAGATACTTATTTCACTCCCACGCAACTATAAGCAGTGACATGTCAGATACAGAATTCAATAGTATCAAAGCAACTTCACAGAATATAGTCAGAGTATAACAAAAACTAGTAAGAAATTGCAAGGTAAACTGGACCCAGAAACCCATTAAGAGTTTTCTGCTCCCAGCTTTTGGCTTTTTAAAAGTCTATGTAAGTTAAGACACACAACAAAATGATGAATCTTGACCAAAATTAAACTATAAAGGAAAAGGCACTACTATTCCAGATGATCTCTATTTGTTTCTGAAAACTCAAGGCAAATAAAATATTACAAATGAAAGTTGTATACTTCAACAGTCAGACTACAATAACAGTATTTCTATTATAAATTTCAGCTGGAATAAGTATTCCTCCCCAGTCTTTGTAACCTAACTTTTGCAGGTCTATTTATTATTAGAAGCCAAAGCAGAGTTTGCCTGAAGAGTCAGTCAAACTACAGTGCTATGACTACAGATAAAAGCACCCAGTTATCTTAATACGACTCACGTTCTTTTTTCAATACAATACCCTCTTCCTCTTTGAAAGGTGGCTTACCTTCCCTGTGGCAGTAAAATATTATTCACACCTCCTAACTTGACATTTATTTTTAAGCAAAGGTTAGACAGAGTTTGCGGTGTTGTTCTTTGCACATTTTTCATCTGAACGCACTGCGTAGCCATTCCCAGCACAGTGTCGCCAACACGCTTCACCTCCGCTGCGAAACAAAACAAAACAAAAATTTGCATATTGCAAATGAAACAATGTAGGAGATGCTAATTCAGTGGCAATTAACTAAACCTAGTTTTAGCAAAGTGGTCATTAAGTTTAAAGAGACAGGAAGAAACCTAACCCCCAAACCCAACCCCAGCCTCCAGCAAACGTCCTTCCAGTTCTGTACTGCTCCACCTGCCGACAGCGCAGTAACTGCCTCCTAAATATAGCTAAAGGCACTGTTGGCTTATTTTAACTGAGAATGTTTTTCAAATTACACTAACTGTAATTTTAGAATTATAGTGTTTTATGATCAGTATGGAAGAACCTTTAGCTAGTGAAGTAGGTAATGTGGATAATATTAGGATGATGAGCACTTGTTTAATTATTAAACACTGGACTAGTAACAAAAACTTAATAGTAACGTGCTGAGTAATATTCAGCCAACCAGTTTATCAGTTCATCACTTGCATAAAAGTGGCAAGTTTAGCGAAGGACAGCCCATAAAAACTCCAAAACAAACTCATTAAGAACTGTACTATTCAAAAGGTTAAAACAAATCCTGTGTTTAGAGGTGGTTTTTTTAGCTTTTTGTAAATTTTATTATTTTTTGTAAAATTTTAAATTTTTGTAAAATTTTAATTTTTGTAAACAATTTTTAGTAAAAATTGTTAACAACAAAATTGAGACTTAAAAGCTTTAAGAGAGCCATATCCTTACACTCAGGAAAAGAAGAAATTTACTCCAAGACAGGCTCAAAGATGCAACCTCCCTTTGGCAACAGGAGAGGGAATGAGGCTTTTTGAGGAGCGGGGCGAGAAGAGGAGAAAATACACAACTGTGGGTATAGGAAATGCAAGAGTATGGAAGAGCGCATGGAGAAAATAAAGAGATGATTAGAGGGGACAGAAAGAACTGTAATTAAAGATAATGACAAGGAAAGCAGATGACAGTGGTACCGCATCCTCTCAGTGGTTAAGTAGAGGAAAGTGTCCCCGTTTAATGCCAAGCAGGAAAAGTGAAAATGTCATCTTGCACTGAACTTCTATTGAACAAATTAGAGACTAGCCACTTCCTTTGCAAGGCTGAATTCAAGGGGGGAAAAAAAGGTACTATTTCGCTGAAGTTTCTTTTTTAATCTCTCTGTTTATCTCATATGAGATAGTCTTGGGAAAAGAAAGTTAGGGAATTATTTTCTGCTGTATTAAATTGGTAAGGGTGAGGGATGGGATGGGATGGGATGGGATAAAAAAAATCTGTAGCTGCTTGGTAGATCCGAGCCATTAGAGAAGAAAGAGTCCATGAAGCTATGAGAGAAAAATAACGGATGGTGCTGCAGTTAGGCAAGATAAGTGAAAAAAGGAGGAAGACAGGATAGGAAAAAATGAGCAGTCTTGCCTAAAACGAGCTAGTTAAAACCAAAATGCATGGTTTATCTAAAACATATTAAAACCTGTCTGTATGTCCTATGTAAAAATGAACTAATTGTCAATCTGTTTCCAAAAAAAACCAGTTTAAATCGCTGAGTTTTCACCTTCCGTGCATCTGTGTCCTCACAACCCAGGAGTTAAAAAACTGAAAGAATAGGAAAAATCAATTGGCAGAAATCTTCTCCTTCACTCAAATTTTTTTGCCAAAGGGTGATGGTGTGAGTAAGCAAAGATGTTCTAAAAGCTACACTGTTCCTGAGGTCATTATTTCTTCAATCGCTTGGAAGTTTTAGCACACAAATTACAGTAAGCACATTTTAATCCACTGCATATCAATTTCAGCAATTTCACAAAAGCTCTGGTTTAGCTTTCTCACTCACAAACTGCATCTCAAATACAACCAACAGGAAGAATGTGGAAAAGCAAATTAAAAGCATAGGAAAAAATAACAAAAATAATTAAGGTCTTAATATAAAACATCATGCAGCACAAGTAGAAGAATAAATTTAATTTATAGCCCATTCCCTAAATGGAATTTATATAGTTAAACCAGAATTAAACCTCTCATTTGGTTTCTTCACAAAAAATACACGAAATTGAGATTGAAACACACACGCTCATGATTTGCACTTACTGACCATAGACTGGCGTTTTTCCTGGCAAAATTACTACAACAAGCTGCAGCCCAGTATAAGTGTTCTTGAGGTGTCTGAACATGGGCTCCACACTGTCAGCTCCCTGTGCATATTTACAGAAGCATGGCTGCCCCTGGATTGGCATTCCTGCGTCTCTGGAAATCTTCCTCAGTTGTTCTGTAAAGGACCTAAAGGATATAAATAAAAACATTAGATTCTCAAGTAGCAAAATACATCTTGATTTTTGTTGTAATTTTTAATGGAAAAATCCTGTTAAACTTGCAGAGTTGCACTGTCCAAAAACCTGGGAACCTACCCATGTGCATCTTTAACTGACTGTGCCTACGTAGTCACTGAAGGAAAGACGGGGAAGATGAAGAAATACACTGCATAAATAACACCATTACTAAAAACTTCATTTCCAAAGCAAATTCCACCTTATTTGATCTTTCTACAGGAGATAGAGTATAAGTTACTTTTTGCAAAAATACTGCAATTATGGTATTTTGGATAGCCTGCTCTACCATACTTTTTTTGTGGAGTTACCACTACTGGGTAACTGGCTGGGGTTCCTTCTATTTCTTGGCAAGGAAAACAACCAAGAGACGTTACCAGCAATTGTGTGTCAATTGATCTAGCATCAATAATAATGCACAAGAAAACCTTGCAAGATATCAGAGAAAAGGTGTATCCTGGAGGTGAAGACAAACCTTCTCCAAGGATGGTGCAAATATAAGTGACCCTTTGTTGGAACTAGTCAGAAATGGAGACAACCTTATTTTGTCAAAGGCTTTTTCAGTGAAGACTGCTTCAGGCCCCTGTCCTGGTTTCAGCTGGGATAGAGTTAATTTTCTTCACAGTAGCTGGTATGGGCCTGTGTTTTGGATTTGTGCTGAAGCAGTGGTGATAATGCGGAGATGTTTTGGTTGTTGCTCAGTAGCGCTTATACTAGTCAAGGACTTTTTCAGCTCCCCATGCTGTGCCGGGGGCACGGGAAGCTGGGAGGGGACACAGCCGGGACAGCTGACCCCAACTGACCCAAGGGATATCCCACTCCATAGGGTGTCATGCTCGGTATATAAAGCTGGGGGAAGAAGAAGGAAGGGGGGGACATTGGGAGTGATGGCGTTTGTCTTCCCAAGGAACCGTTACGCGTGATGGAGCCCTGCTTTCCTGGAGAGGGCTGAACACCTGCCTGCCCATGGGAAGCAGTGAATGAATGCCTTGTTTTGCTTTGCTTGCGTGCGCGGCTCTTTCTTTCCCTGTTAAACTGTCTTTATCTCAACCCATGAGTTTGCTCACTTTTACTCTTCTGATTCTCTCCCCCATCCCACCAGGGGGGAGCGAACGAGCGGCTGCATGGGGGGGGGAAGTGAGCAAGCGGCTGCGTGGTGCTTGGTTGTTGATTGGGGCTAAACCACGACAGACCCCTGCTACCTGGGTATGCTACGTTGCAGCCTGCCTCCTTCTCCTGGCTCTTGTTGACATGGTAGCATTTGGCTATCTTTTGAAGGGACACCAAGAAGACACTGTGCCTGTTGTAAGCAAGACAATCAAAAGCACTTCAATGTAGGGGTCTAGGGCTCTATGAAGTATACCCGTTCTGGAAAGCATCTTCCTGCAGTCGATGGTGTACAAGTAATCTGTAAGACCCATCCCCATAAAACAAACGTAAGATGAGCAACTAGTGAGGTGTCACAGTTCAGACCTGTAGAGTGGCGTACTTGGTGCCAAGCTACATGTGTTTCTGGGATTTTTCATCAGAGTGGCTGTGGTCTGGTGTGGTGAGCTGAATGTCCATTAGTGGCTGAAGGACATCCTCTAGCCCAGTTTTATAAAAAAAAAATCCACATTGTACTCTGAGGCTGCTCCTTGATGCAGAACATGATATGGCAATTGGTGACCATCACTTCAAATATGCACTGCTGAGCCAAACTAACACACCAGTGCAGACGCACCTAGAGATGTCCTTCTTCAGCACTTGGTTTAATGACCAGCATAGTCAATGTGCGATCCCAGGTAGCAACACCTGACTGACATAAACGCTGACAAAGCCCCTTTAATTATTTTGAAGTGGATGCCCTCATAGGTGTCTAAAAAGTTGCTCGTCTTCACCAAAGAGTGCCAGATAATACAGTCTTACCCACTGAAAGGGTGTGAAGATTTAGTTTCTTCCAAACCCATTGTTAACTTTCATGATTCATAACAGTCTGCAAGCTTCAGCCCTGCAGCTTGTGGCTTCTTGCAGAAAATAGGCACATTAAGCTTTTTTGCTGGCAAAACAGGCACATGCCACTATAAGCAGAAAAGAGTCAATGGCAGAACATGCAAGTCTAAAACAGCCCAGGTTTTGAGCCTTTAGAAGTCCATCTGTAAGTGCAGTGTCTAAGAGGAAAGGTTCTCTCCCTGTTCCTGAGAGGTAAAGCAGGATGATCTTGAAGACTTTTAGGGATTTTCAAGATGTTTACTCCGATGGATCTACAGCAGCCGAGTTCCAACTTGCTCATCAAGATGTAGCAAGAGGCAACAAGATGCAACTGGATGCAGCCATATTCCTAGTATGAAGGAATGTCCTTTCATGGTAAGGACAAACTCCATCTAAGCCATCAAATAATTTTGTTTTGGCTCACTATGTTGAAGATATATCTCTCAAAACTGACTAACTTCTCCTATGCAGCATTTCCACTAGAAGCAACAGTGCGGAAGGGAAGATTCTCTGGCAGCTTAGTTCCTGCCATGTACCTGGAGAGAACAAGTCCCTAGCGTTGCACAATGGGAAGAAAAGTAAAAGGTAAGATTCCCACTGTTTGCTCACCAATTGTTAGGGAAAAATTCCAAAGCTATTTGGCAAAGCATCTAAAGGAACACTGTTATGGCAGTACCTTTGTTATGAACAATCACTGTCTTGCATTCACCTTACAAAGAGCAGCTGAGTCACCTGCTAGGGCAGCTGTAAGAGCTGCACTTGCCCATGCATGAAGGGACAGCAACTGCATGCAAAAGAAGGAATCAGACAATCCATCTTCATAAGCATGCACACTTTCCCTGATCCAAGAATGGCAGATGTCACTTTTAACAAGTCTTTCAACAATCATGTTCCATCCAAAGATAGAGAAACCAAATTTGAAAGTTTCATTCACATGCTCAAAGTCAACAAAACAACTAGTCCTACTCATCTTGCAAATACAGCAACTTGCACACTACAGTAACTCTAGAGGGTAGAAAGTTTTAGACGAAAGTTGGATTGCTTTTTTAAATTTTCCTTTTAAATAAGTTCTGCACAAATAAATCTATTCCATATAGCCAGGAAAAGAACTTCAGACAACATACGTGCTAGCTTTCACTGTTGACAAACACTTAGTGATAAACACCTGTCATTACATCATTTCGGTCATCTTAAACTCTGTCCTAAGGCCACACTGGTCAGAAACCTGCCATATCATATAAATTGCTTTTGGCAAGTCTGATTTGGAGGATTTCATGACACTAGCATCAAAATCATATTGGCATTATTCAAAACACAAAAAGACAGAACTTCAAAAGCATTGTTAAAGATGTATTGTCATACATTAAACAATTGAATAAAATATATATGCTAAATAGGTAAGTGAAATTATGATATTTCCATACATAATAAATAATAAAATCACCATCTTATGAAACACACTTACTTAAGATGTACTTCAGTGCATTGGCGCTGGGGAGCAAAGCATGCAATTGCCCAAACCTTTATTTCAATTCCAGTATGAAACTGTTTATTCCTCATGTCCCAGACTCCTTGAACTGGTGTAGCAATTGCTTTATTCTGGAAGTGGAAGAAAAACAAAACAAAACCAAAACAGTAATGCAAAAATTGATTAATGCTAACAAAAATCAGTTATGCTTCTGCTTCCCTCCAACTAGCATGTTTTTTATATTCTCAGGTCTGTCTTTCCACTGTTCAAACATTTATCCTACCTTATAAAGATCATTCTATCACTGTAGCAAGACAGCTTGCTAGACTGGTGACTAATAAAGCCCATATCGTTCATTTTTATTGTTGATGGTTTCCTTTGGTTATATAAATCAGCAGCAGACAGAAATTACATATGGACAGTAAGTCAGATTCGTGCTTGGTGTGTAATGTTAACAAGAACATACGTTTCTGCAGCGACTTTACAACTGCTCAGTGAACTTTCCAAGAGCAACTTAATTTAAGTATTATCAGTATTTTACACATCACTAAGTAGAGGCAAATAGTGGTTCGGTATCACTCACACAACTCTAGAAAAAATGTGAACAGGCTGACAAAAGATGATCAGCTATTCAACTTTGACCTGTGCAATACTTTTTTTCTTCTATCAAGCAGACATTACTGTGATGGATTATCTAGAGGACAAGGGATATAACAAGATGACTAAAGTAATTCTGGTGATGTTAATTACCTTAATAAGTATTAGTATCCTGTAGATGTTTTAGACAAGTTACCACAATGTCTGCCTTCTCATTAGGCAGCAACAGCTAATATTTATGGGAATTTTTCAGGACACACACACAAATTTGGTAATTCATTCTGCAAAAAGTTGTGTCTGCTGAAGGCAATACCTCCCCCACTCCGACTTTCCATCATTCATCTGCTGTTAAGCTCTTGTTCTCTGTTCCCCTCGTGCCAGAATAGTTCATGAGAGCACTCTCCCTAATCAGGATCAGGCAAAGACAGCTGGGTTATCTTAACCTGTCAGTGAAGAAAGGTTTGAGCTAATCTGCCCGATTTTGTCTGAAGAGCTTTAGGTAGAAAACGCAAGATCCTCTCCCATAGCAGGTTTATGGAGGTAACATTCTGATTCGTGGATAGGGGCAGAACTATCTTCAGCTGGCAATGCACGATCTAGAAGAGGTTCACCAGAAGCCTTCGCAAATCAAGTTATCCCAGCTACCAAAGCTTTCATCTTGCATAAAACAAGACATGTTATATAATTGGCAGAAAACCCTGTTTCTCAAGCTTCTTTTGAAAGACACCGCAGTAGGAAGATTATGGCAGAAAGGCCATCTGAAAAGCCCTTGTAAAGAAAAAACCTGTGAGTAAATACTCCCAACAGGAAGAGATGGCTTTAGAGAAAAACATGCTGATAGAGATAGTACCTTAAAATAGTTGTCCTAAATACAGCCGCTCCACCCAGAACACTCAAAACCCACCAGAAGTTCAGGAAGATTTCAGAGTTATGGGAGGAAAATATAAACAGTAATTATTGAAGTTGTCTCTGTGATTCTCCATTCACATTGATTTGAACCACTATTTGCAGCTTTCTTCTTGCAACAACAATAAAACAGTGCGTGAAAGAAAACTGCTCACATTTTTCTCTGAAGGTTACATAAACGCATTTTTAACCTAGGTTTACTTTCAGAAATAAAGCACTTGAGGCAGATGCAAAACAGCCATTACATTTAAGGACTTTCAAAACTTAAATGTAAGTTCTAAACATTACACCTATGATGACTTTATCCCATTACACCCAACACCATTCACTTAAAACCAACCATATTACAGAAGTTCTCACAGCTGGTAATGGAAGGTACCACAGGTTGTGCAGTATCCGTTCAACATACCCTGCCTCCGTAGAGGATCGAAGGAGGCTGTAGGACTCTACCGGTCACATCTGTCATTTCATCTTTGACCATTATTCCAAATTCACGAACATAAGGGTCAGTATTAAAACTTGCACTCCGCATCTAAAAAAAAAAGTTATTAGATATTTCTTGCAGAAAAAGAAGTTTTCTGTAGGAGATTTAAAACTTTCCAAGATAATGGTATTTGGGCACATAGCCCTTATATATGGGTGATGTCATGCATCCAGAACCCCTGTTAATTCCACTTGGATATATGGATGCCTCAAAATTTGAAATAAAGCACTAAAAACCCTCTTGAAAACCTTTTGTGAGAATGTATTTCTCTGATTAATGGAGAAAGGCTTATAAAAACAAGCTCATACCCTGCGTGTAGCACACAAACTATTCAGTATCTGCTAATGGTAAAAGAAAAATTAAGTCCATTACTACACTTCATTCATCTTCGACAGAACACTCACCAATTTGCTAATCTCTTCTTGACGGTCAGGTGCTGATCTGGCAGTTGCTCGAATCATAGTGGAAGTTTGATTGTCAGTGAGTTTCTTTATGCATCTTTGTCCTGCCACTATGTTGCACACCTGAAATATCCCCGCACCAAGGAAGTTAGAACACACAATGCAACTGTTTGGTTTTTTTTTTTCCCCCATTGCTGCACTACACAATTTCTGAAGTTGGCTACTCAAAAAACAGTTTAGCAACGTTTGAGCCTTTTTTTCCTCTGATCTCCTTCCCCCATTCCCAGAATACAATATTATCTAAAAGTTTACTTGCCTCAAGAGGAAGGTATGTGTGTTTCTGCTCCTGTCCAACTTGTAAACATGGAAGGTGAGGATAGCGTAAAACTAATTTGTGCCTGTCCTTAAAATACTGAGCTACAGTGCATTCAACTGTTTGTCCATTCTCCTGCTGAAGCGGGAATCTATTGGAAATGAAATATGAAAATAAGCCATTACTTTACGTAGAATACTTTCCCCACACTTGCTCAATACGCTCCTTGGCACAAGTTAAGCTTACTGGAGATTAAACCTATCTCGCTGAAATGATGCAAGTGTACTTCTATAACTAAGATTCCATCATTGCCACTACTGTGTGTCTCCTAACAGTACCACAGGCGGCTATTTCTCTAACATTCTTGATACCTGAAGCCATAAATTAAGTTTCCTATGAGCAGGTGCCTTAGAGACAAAGACTAATGTTTTCTGCTTATTTGGGATAGTCGCAGTACTACATTTTATGATATGCCATGCACAGAAAATAGCAAGCTTACTATTAGAGCCACAAAACCAATTATTGCTTCAGAAATGCATTTCTCTCTTTCTGTACCTTACAAATGCAAACACATTTGCATATACTTATATCAAGATGGCACAGATAATGTAATACATCACTGAAAGAGCACGAAACAAAGCCCAAACAATTAAACAGCAGATTTAGATACTGATCAGTCATCTTGTAAAAAGCCAGTATCAGTTCTGTTCCTTATCCTACTTTCTTAAAAATGGGAATAAATATCTCCATATTTAAGTTACCTGCAAATCTCCAGTTAATGATTAAAAAGAAACATTTTTTCCAGAGGAAAACCAGATTGGTAATAAGCAAGATTAGAAAGCTGATCCCAATTGGCACTACTTTTCTACTCAACAGTTCTGTAAAACGTTACACTACCAATAGAGCACCCTGCTCTTCCAATGCTGAAGAAATCCATAAATGAAAAATAAAAAAAAAAACAAAAAACACACACACAAAAAAAAACCACTAAGCACAAAAAAAACCCCAACAAAAACAAAACCAAAAACCAACCCCAAAAAACCCCCACCAGCAGGTTTAAAACAAAGTGTTTGGTTCGAATGCCATGCTATTCATTACAGAGTAAAAATAGAACAACTTTTCCTATGTCAGTACGGCAGGCAAGATACTTTTCCAGCCTGATATTAAACATATGCTTTAAAAGAAGCAAAATACTTTACGTTTGGTGACTTGCTGGTCGTCTGGTGACGTTGCACACTCTGTACTTTCTTTTCATTTGTCCACAGTGTGTTATCTCCACCTTTAGACCTAAAAATTGGAAAATACATATCACTGTTTCTTTAAAATCAAGGTGTCAGCCTCTTAATTGCTACACAAGAGCACTTAAACTGTGCAGTAAAGCTATTCGCTATTTAGTACGTTCTCAGAGTACCCAGACAGAACTCAAAAAAACAATTTATAGTCTTAAAATTCAAAAACCCTGAGCTTCAGCTAAAGTTCAAAGAATTCTAGAGACAAGACAAAACCCCCAAGCCCTAGGAGTTCGCAGACGAAGCTGAACATATTCTGTGAATTCCAATTCTGTGCCTCTAAGGAAGTCCAGGATGGTGAAAGGACAAAAAAGGGCATGCAACCTCCTTGAAACAAAAAGCTTGTTTATACTTTATGTCTAAACATACAGTGTCTGTGAGACCTCCAGCCCTGAACTAATGAATTGGGGGAGAAAAAAAAAATACCCATACAGCCTCCAGGAGCCCATGGGAATGAGGCCACGGGGCTTTCTTCTTCGTGAAGGCAAACATCTGCTGCAA
The DNA here is from genome assembly GCA_013400875.1 of Anhinga rufa. NCBI lineage: Eukaryota > Metazoa > Chordata > Aves > Suliformes > Anhingidae > Anhinga > Anhinga rufa. Next base: position 284 of record VZTV01085609.1, on the reverse strand, counting down.
ACCCCATTGGCACAAAAGCCAAGCCTACCTGAAAGCCAACAACTTCTGGAAGAATAAATTATCCACCCCAAACAAGCACACCACCTGTAAAGAATTGTTTCTAATTTACCATTGCCCACAAATATAAGCTTGAATGCAGCGTTTTCCTTTATATTACTTTCATGCTTAGGCAGAAACAGATGTAGGTGGGCTATTAGAGATAGGAAGTTGAGTGTGTGGGAACAGGAAAGGAGGCTGTACATACATAAGGAATTTCTATCTGCACGTGTGTATAAGCTCAGGCG
>VZTV01085600.1:0-10605 GCA_013400875.1 Anhinga rufa | reverse complement strand
AACTTGTGAAGCTATCAGAAGGCCTGCTCATATTCCCTTAAATTGTTTCACAAACATCTCTGTTCTTCATTTACTATCACAGTTTTGTAGACTTAGAAATTACTTTTCCCAATCAGCTGCTGACCCTTACTTGCTATTGTCCCAACTCTAGCATTTAGGATAATTAGGGATATTTGGCAGATCAGTTCTGGTGACAATGTGCTTCATTATAATTAAAGCAATGGTGATGTCATAAGCGTTGAATATGAACATTACTGAAAGAATCAGACAAAACAGAGGGATATTTAATCAGCAATGAGGAGCAAAGTAGTTCAGAAAAAGATACAATGTCTTCAAATGAGGCTTCAAAATTGCATTTTATTATCTAAAAAGTATACTGGAGTGCAGAACTACCTATTAAATACAAACCCAGGGGACATATCCCCTGCAGTTGATCTGCAAGACAAGTAAAAATAGTGCAGTCTGACAATGAATTTCTAATCAGTGACCTGACAGTTTGTTTTACTTGCTACAGATGTTTTGTGTAACATTTTCTGCATATTGAAGATCAGTTGTGTCTGTGATTTTGCATATATTAATAAAAAAAAGTTTAGCCTACTGTAATTAAGAATGTAACTTATGAAGGAGTAAAGTGCAGCAGGGAAACTGAACATGTATACCTGTTGCCTTGCCAAAGGTCTTTTCCTACATTGCTCATTAGGAATAAACCAAATCTCTTTTACATGACTAGCTTTTACTCTTCTATTATATGATTCCTTTTCAGTCAGGAGAATAAAGCTAAAACTTCTAACTGCAGAGCTTGGATATGAAGTAACAGATATAACGGGGCAACTGGAGGACCAAGACCACAACCTAGCTAATGAACAGAAAGTACATCAGCCTGACAGAACAGGTTGTCCCAGATGGGACTAAGAATATGGCCTGATCTTTTGATGTGTGATTTGTGTTCATCAAAGTGAAAGGTATCACCCTTTGCAGCTATTTATTTTTATGTTGTTTGCTCTTTCCTCAAATTTTCTCTAAATGCCTCTGTCACTTCTAATTACATCTTCCTTCTCAGATATAACTCTTATCCTGAGGTTTTTTACTAAATTCGAGTAGACTTACACCAACTCTTTAGAGGCCACACTTACTTAAATATGGTCAATTTAGCCTCTTAGAAGTTTTGTTCACTAGAATATAACTGAACTTTATTTATAGTAAAAGTGTGAGCCTAACACCAATTTCCCCACTGAGAACAATGAGGATATAGCATTCTAAAAGGGTGATCTCAAGGTGTTGCCATTATGTAAATGGCTTATTCCTCTCCCATCTTCGTTACATGCAGATGCCTCAGAGGCACCCTGTGGACAGTCTGTGCAGGCATGTTTGACAGCAGACTGACCTGCCAGGCATGCAGTGTCCTACATATTACATATTATTACATATATACCTAGAAGTGCCTGGGTCCTGTCCTGCAGCTGCTGTTTGCAAAGCAAGTACATCTCTTCTTGAGGGGCTCCTTCATAGACAGCCTAGGCATAGCCAGCAGCATCCAAAATATAGCTCGCTTCACCCATGTCCTTGCAAAATAGTTAAGGCAAAAGAATTCTGTAACTAAATAGCCACACCTGGCCTTAGGAAAGAATCTTTCTGTGCATCAATCCTTTGAAAGTCCTGCCTCCTAATTTTTGTCATTTTTTTAAAGTTAATATGTGTATTTAAGACTTTTTTAGATGTATCTAAGTCTGCTTTCTATTACTGTGTGTCATTCAGAATGGTTCTTATATCTAAACAATACACTTACACATTTTACAGCCATCTCAGTAAATAGAGAGAAATATACTTTAAGCTATAAATAAGAGGGTGATACAGTTGTTAAATAACTTGGTAGAGAAATGCTATTATTTCTGTCAGTTAATTACATGTATAGGAAGACAGAATCTACTATTATCTGTGATAAAAATAACTTCTCCCAATTGCAATTCCATTTGTTTTATCAACAGTATACACAAATTAAGTTTCTACCTTACTGCAATACATATCCAATACCCATAAATGATATAGAAGCATTCAATATATCCCTGCATAGATCAAAATACGTATCAGTTTTTGAAGGCAAGACTTTTTGGTGATGCACAGGACTGGCAATGTGACCAGTAAGGACAAATATTCTTTCAAATTAAATTACTGGTTAAATAGGAACAAGCAGCAGCACTTTGGAATCACTCAGTTGAGACCCTTGATCTATAAGCAATAAGATTTCAAACAGTTCTGAAGAAGAATAATTAGTGTTATTTTTCTTTTTTCTCATTTTCCAGTAAAGAAAGGCTTAAGAAGTTGCTCTGTCAGGGTTGCAGTGGGAGCTGTTAGCATTTTTCATGAGCAGGAGGGATATACCTTTTGAGTAAGACAAAGGTCTAAATGTCCTCAGCCAAATTATTTTGTTGCTAGTCTACTAAGCTGAAATAGAATGGTTGATTATATACATAGTCAACATAAATCTCATAAACGATTATTTAAAAATTAATCAGGCAAAAATAAAAAACATTTTTTGAAGTTGGTAATCTTGCTTTTGAAATAACCCTTACAGATCAGTAGCTCAGAAACTTAATATTTAAACACACTGCACCATAAAGGCATGATATTCCTAAATCTCATCACTGAAAACTGTCACTGAAATCTCTGAATGCCTTGAGTTAGAGGAAAAAAGTGATAAAAGTGATAGAATGGAACAAATAATAAACTTCTTGCCTACATATAGCCAAAGTAACAGAACGAAATATTCAACAGTAGAGAAAAATCTCTGTGAGATAGGAGAAAAAAACACAGCATCTTAACACTAGGCAGTGTATCTGTACAAAAATATGATGAATAAAATTTGTGTCAAGCTGAAGCAAAATAAAATGTCCTAATGAATGGCTGTGGAACAGAACTATTTAGACAGTGTGCTTATTTTTTACACACTTTTCTGTGAATTAGAAGACTCTTCTCATGTCAAACTAAAGCTATGGTTTTTATATTACTTTAGAAAACACTAATTTGAGCCTTGCTTGGAAGTTACTGTGCAAAAAATTAGTACATGATTTTGCAATTAGTAAGTTTTGATCATGGTCTTGAACATATTCCTGGATTTTCAATCATCACTTGTGTTTTTTAAAAAAGTGATTCAAAACTTTTTAAAGTATTTGTCCTGGTTTCAGCTGGGATAGAGTTCATTTTCTTCGCAGTAGCTAGTATGGGGCTGTGTTTTGCATTTGTGCTGGAAACAGTGGTGATAATTGGAGATGTTTTAGTTGTTGCTAAGTAGCGCTTACACTAGTCAAGGACTTTTTCAGCTCCCCATGCTGTGTGGGGTGCACGGGAAGCTGGGAGGGGACACAGCCGGGACAGCTGACCCCAACTGACCAAAGGGATATTCCACACCATATGATGTCAGGCTCGGTATATAAGCTGGGGGANGGCTGAACACCTGCCTGCCCATGGGAAGCAGTGAATGAATGCCTTGTTTTGCTTTGCTTGCATGCGTGGCTCTTTCTTTCTTTATTAAACTGTCTTTATCTCAACCCATGAGTTTCCTCTCTTTTACTCTTCCGATTCTCTCCCCCATCCCACCAGGGGGGAGTGAGCGAGCGGCTGCATGGTGCTTGGTTGCTGACTGGGGCTAAACCACGACAGTATTTCAAACATAATTATATTTAAACAAAAATATATTTAAAAAGATATTTAGGAATATACTTTTCAATTGGACAGTATTATCCAATTTGTCCCCAAGACCCTGACTGAGCAGGGTTTTTAAGTACCTGACAGCGGGACCAACTTAAAACAAGTACATTCTTAAATACCTTGCTGAACTAGCATTTAAATTACTACAAATCAATAAACATTAGCAAATCAGCTGCTATACTTTATTATGGAGCTGATCCCTCTCAGTTTTGGGACAAAGCAATTTTTTAGGGTCCATCTGTGGTGCTCTACTGGGTCTAGCTAAGCAAACTCACTGTGAGACTAAGACCTGAGCAGGCAATGAAGAACCATCTTTCAGGGCACACCAGACTGGTACCTCCATTAGGGGGAGGTAGATAGTAATTTTCATCCTTGATTTACAACCTGTGCTTTCGTAATGCAACTTTCTTCCTCCCTCTGCAGCTTTACCACAAGACAGTATTGTAAGGGTATGTGGGAGGAGAGTGTCTGCTCCTTTAATGGTGTCTGGTCAGGGACCTTCTTCAGTGCAAGGAGGGACAATAATAAAGGGAGGAAGCTGTAAGCAAGAACATGCAGGGACACAGACCTGACAGGCAAATGATAAGGGAGGGGGTGATGAGACCCAAACCTGATTAGTGACATTAATTGATGAGGGCATATGAGAGTGTGAAAAAGCTTATTCCAGTGAGGTTATCTGATCAGGGAACATGTCAGCTGGGAAACTAAGGAGAAAAAGGGGAGACCAGAAGCAAAACACACAGAGACACAGACCTGACAAAACAAATATGGAGACAACTACAAGAAATGAACTTTGACAGTCACTCTAATTGATGGGCTCTCAATGTAAGCACCACTTCCAGGAAGATCAACCTGGACTTTGCAACTGATCAGACTGCAAACCAGGGGAGACCAGGACTGGGAGGGGTGGGAGAACAGATAGCGCTATACAGACCCATGGGGGATGTGAAGGGGAAGGGGGAGCAGAGAGGAACAAAGAGTGGGGAAGACAGAAAAGGGTATAAAAGGGGACTGTTTTGTGTAAAACAGCACCAGTCAGTACACTTGTCTGGCTGACCCCAGCGCCTCATCACTGCAGTCTGTCCTATCATCTTCTTAACTCTTTTCTTAATGATCACATCTCACTCTCTATCCCATATGCACGTGTGTTGCAAGGAATCGGTGCCTGCTACTGGTGAGACCTGTATGTGTGTGCGTGAAAACTGATGGCAGCTACTGGAGTCAGAGTGCAGGTGTGGGCACCCCTGGCCTTTGGTGTCAGCTGCTGGAGCGAGTGGGATCTTTAACTTCCATCCACTGGGGTCAGAATGGTGTGTCTCCTGAAAACCAGATACTGGGAGGGACTGGTGGGAGCGAGGCAAGTGAGGGGCTCGGTGCCAATGGTTGGAGTGTGACCGCAAGTCACAGCCTGTGTGCTGGCTGCTGGCAGGTGACTGTATCTTCCCCAGTCCTGGTGTGTATGGGGGAGTGTGCATCTGTATTTGCTGGCAAAGTTGAAGTTGGACCAGCTGGTGAGTAGTGGGGCATCAGGTCCAGGATGGGGTATTAGGCAGGCAGGGGTCCATGCTGGTACTCCCAGGGAGACTTGTGAATATGGAGCACAAGAGGAACGAGTGTGTGTTTGCTAGTGAGCATCAAGCTGGATCAGCTGGTGACTGGGAGCCTGTGGGGTGGGTAAGAGAGCCAGGAGCTGGGCAGGGGAGCTGGACGGGCAGAGGGGTTGTGCCAGCGCTTGGGGGATCTGCAAATGTGTGTGCACTTGTGAACATGGAGAGTGTTGTGTGAGTGCCTGCACTAGTGTCCTGTCTCTGCCAGCTAAAGAAGAGGAGGACATGGCTGTCTGTGCTTATGTTTTATGTGAGTCCTGTATGTAGGCTGGAGGAGGTGGCCATGCTTCTAACATCCCTTAACAGGCACCACCTTCTCTTGTCAGACCTATGCTAGCATGCCAGTGCAGTGAGCTGAGATCCAGCAGCAGACCCTGACCCACACATAGCTTCAGTCCATGAAGGCAGATCTCAAGCTCTTACACCATTTGTGGTGAGCCCACAGACTTATGTCCCCCTCAGTCTTCCCAGGCAGACAAAAAAAATGTGACTTCAGATAATTATGGTTTTCTCAGCATCACCTCTTGCAGAGCAAAAACAGACACATAATCTGAGATGAAGAATAATTTCCTAGCTCTTAGGTGTTAAACAGACTATATCATAATGTTATCCATTAGACTAAGCTCCTCACACTTCCGCTGATCATACCCATATTATTTCTTCAGAAGTGAGCATTCTAATGATTATTTACCATTTTAAGTGTCTGCACTTTTTCTGCTAGTAACTTCATACCTTGAGCAGGTTGCTTGTATTTTACTATAATTAAGGTGGCTAACACCTAAATAACACAGCAAACCATGAAATTATTAAACAAGTGGTAATTTATTACAGTATAAGATATTAAAAGTATGCCAAACTAGGAATAATAATCAAGTTTTACATTTTTAAATTTTTATTCTGCTTTTTAAAAATGCATGAATAATTAATTGGTGAAAATGTCACATCACATAAATGATGTTATTCTTCTGTTATATATTCTCCTTTCTGAAGGTGGACACCATGTATTTGCACAGTGTTATTTCTAAAGGCTTTAGAATTAATAAAAGGCATATAAAGACAGACTTTTTATAGTGAGGTTAGACTTCTTAATGTATCCAGCTCCAACATTTCCCTGACAGCAAATAAAACATTCATGCTTGTGTAGAGAATGTAACAGATTTCTACTATTTGAACTTATTGGAACAACAGCAAAATTGACAGCGATAATAAAATGAATAATCCTTTCACAGTGATCTCTCACAGCAACAGAAAGGATGTTAAGAATATTATATGTGAAATTTGCAAATGTACATGTGAGAGTGCTATGGTTTCTTCTGTACCAAGGAAAATTCTCTGGCCTTTCTCGAAGTATTTGGATTCTACTTATGTATAATGTGAGTCTTTGATCTTTGGCACCCAAATGGATGTTCAATATTTATTTGAGTTATGGACAGGAATGCAGAAAAGTACATATATTTTAGAAGTTCTTTTTTAATTCAAGTCAAAGGGCTGGGCAGAAAAAGGATCAGACTTAGGGATGCTTTAATACTAGTACTGTGAAGAATATGTCTACCAATCTCTAAGCATACTTTTCTTGGACCCAATCCACACTCTATTGTATTAAAGGAGAGACAATTAATTTTGATCAACCTTAACACATTTATATAATGTCAGATTATGTTTTGGCTTGAAATAAACCTACGGTGACACAAGGCTAATAGTCATCACTAGGCTATGTTTTTTGTCACAGAAATGTCAGAGGAAAGCTGGAGATACTGATGTCTAAGTAAGAGACAGGTGAGGATTCTGATGTCTGGGAAGAATGGGAGGCAACTGGAATAACTGTCATTGAGAGATGTTTCTGCTAGAACAGTCATTAGTGCAATCAGAAGTGCCACTGGCATTTAGTTTGTCATCATTAGGTTTTCAAACCAACAACTTAATATAATAAATTTGGGTTACCTTTTTTTTTTTACACCATCAGCAAACTAGTATCTTTATACTCACTTGCAATCATGTTTTCAAAGTTGTCTTCATGTTGTTTTCCTTTTATACCAAAGTCTAAATGTTACACTACTCAATTCTAGAAAAAATAAGAGAAAAATTCTGTGGCCAGAAAATATTCTGAATTCAGAGAATAAGAGATTCCCACTTTCCCATTCCTTCATACATATTGATTTTAGTGATGGCAATTATTTCATTATTTATATGCTGTTTATATATATAAAAAAAAAATCAGTAGTTTTCACAGTGATGGCTGTTAAGGTCAATGTCTAACTTTACAGTAATATTCAAAAAAAAAAAAAAAAACAAAAAAAAAAAACCACCCAAAATCTAGGAGAACAAAAAAGTTAAAATCTAGAAGAAAAGTCTTGTGTAAAATTGTTTTCATCACCAAATCAATGTTGTACATGCATTGATCAGTCGTAGAAGGAACAGGAACTCAATCAAGCAGTGATGACTTGGGGTCAGAAGTGCCATCAGTGCTCTGGGGACAGCACCAGGGGCAGAAAGTAGGGCCTGAGGACAGAGATCAGGTTTTGCAGCTGAAAAAGAGATATTCTTCATGAGAGGGCAATGGCAAGGCAGGGTTAAGCATATCAATCACAGAAATGGTAAAGAATGATCAAAATATCTGACAAACTAGTGCCTGGGCATAGACTTCTATAGCTTCTTGTCCCAAGCCCAGCTGCAATTAACTGTCCCTGCCATCTCATGCCCAGCACTTGAAGTTCCCAGGAGTTCCCACCTGCCAGGCTGTAGCTTGTTGCAGAGAGATGACAGCACATGGAATAAAGCTAGTGAAGAAGAAATGGGAAATATCTGCTGAGCTTAGTAAGTGAAAGCTAAAGAGGTAACATGAGCAAAAGGAGCTTAGGAATCATCTTTAATTCTACCATCTTGATCAACCTCCTGCAGCTCAGCTTGGCAACCATCCCTTGTTTCTATGCCTGCTGCGATTTACTTATTATTGTTTCTTAAGTGGCAGCTGCACAAACCTAGAAGTCCATTTGTTCTGCAAGAACTTCTGGTTCTTCTTCCAAATTTTGGTGATCATTACCTGGAACACCATTAGAAAAAAAATTGTCACAAAATCTTGTGGTTTCACCCATGAGAGATGGGCTTTATCTGGCAGCTCAAGTTCACTCTGGTGATCCTCACCACATGATGGCCTCCTCCCTTCCAGAGCATCAGTCTTGACCCACCTCAGAAGGCCACCTTTGATGTTCTTCCATCATGAAGAACACTTTCATGAACAGCACTTTCAGCAGTCTTCCCTAGTTTGTAATTTACTTTGGATCTCTCTGGCCCGTGTTCTTTTCTTGTCCATGGAACTAATGCAAATTTCAGTCCAATGAGATATAACAGATTGATTCCTAATAGCCATTTATTTTTTTACAGCAAAGAAACTAACTAGGCTGCATCTATTTTTAAGCCATTTGAAGTAGTTTCATACCCACACCTCCACTGTTTGTCTTAGCAAATGTTCCCATATTTCAGCCTGTAAGTGGCAAATAAGAGCTAAGATATTTCATATATTATCAGTCCAGTCATGTCACAAAACAATTTGTATTCCTGGTCCCTCCTCTTTCAAGACTCAAAGTTAGCAGCAGGAAACCCTTATAGCATTTTGTTATTATTTCTATTAGATTTTTTCCCACCTTAAATTTCCTCTTTTTCACCCCTTCCCATAGGTATATTATGATATCAGGGCATTCTCACAACTCAGCAATAGCAGTGGCATACTTGATGAAGTCCTAACTCCACTTGCAATTATGCTGTAATTTTACCTTTGCATCTGATTCAAGACTCATTGAAACCAATAGAGACTGTCAATTTTTGTTGTAGAACTATGTTTCCATTTATTTTTGCTCAGGTGTATTACAGGGAATTTTTCTATAATGAGAATTTATTGTACTTTCCTCCCCACACATCACTCAGAAGTGGTTGTGCCTCATCAGAGAAGCATAGATGTTCCAATTAATTCCCTCAATAATGTAAAAAAGTCAGAATAAGTTAATGACAGATATAAAACATTGCATGGTTATTCCACACTCCCTGACAAGGAATTTGAAAGGTAGAGCAGGAATGAAATTGAATCGACTATTCAGTAATACTGATGGTATTGCAATTTACTGTTTACTTACTGACAAAACCAGCGTATTTTGTATATGTCTGTATATCCGTGTATAATTCTACAAGCAAATAGAAGTCTGTATAATGAAACAATTAAAGTTCTATTCTGAAGCAGGCAGACATGTTTTCTGTACTTGTAGGATCTTTGGAAACTGAGAATGGTACTGCCTGGCTACTGTGACTTGAAATGGAGAATGCTTTCCTACCTACATGGCAGAGGAAACCACCATAATTATCTGAATTGAGGCCAGCAATATTCCCTTAAAATCTTACCACTGAAAAAACTAGGGAACCATTGCCATATACCCTGACAAACATCCGAGGACCCACAAACTGAATTGGCTTTATGTTAAAAAATGTTCAGCTTGTAGACTTAAATGTTACTGGTAGATGTTGGTAGAATTTATTGGTAGATTACTTATAAGAAATTTTCAACATTTTCAATGGTGATCTGGTATCTTGTCACTCAGGTTTTAAAGTTTGGTTTGTTTTTTTTTCCTTTATGTTTCTAGAAATCAGTTTTAATTCTTGAAAAGAAAAAGAAGACAAAATAACTTAAAAGCTATCTGGAATCAGTTCAGTGTGCAAGTTTATAGCAAATCATTAGTTTATTAAATAATTTCCAAGGAGACAATTGTCTTTCCTTAATCTTCTGTACCATTTATAGCTCATAGAAGCAAGATATGGAATCCCACTCCTGGGGTTTAATCCTTTTTAGTGCATCCCAAAGTATTTCCTGTCTTTAGCAATTCAACATCCCTACATACCTAGCTGTTATATTTTTAAGGTGTTTTACACAAGTGACTATAACTGAAACACACAATCTCACAAGGAGATTTACATGTTGTTACTAATGAATGATGAGGTTCTTCAGTCTGCTGTCTCAGTGAAGGTTGGGGGTGGAGATCCATCCGGCAGCAAATGTGCAAGGCTTATTGATGTGGTAAAAACCACAGAAGTGCCTGACAATGGTCAAGTAGGAATTAGGGCTGCTCCCCCCCGAAAAAGCTGTGGGATCAATAGCCCAACTGAAGTGCATCTACAGCAACGCACACAGCATAGGCAACAAACAGAAGGAGCTGGAAGCCATTGTGCAGGAGGAAAACTATGATATAGTTGCCATCATGGGAACATGGTGGGATGACTTGCAGAAATGGAGTGCTGCAATAGATGGCTA
>VZTV01085599.1:5031-15556 GCA_013400875.1 Anhinga rufa | reverse complement strand
TTATAAGCCCCCTTGAAGTATTGCCAGGAGTGCTATATAGCGCTTACCGTACATGCCTTAAAATAACGCTGGGGATTTGTGCAAATGGAGAAAAAGCATGCAAACCCCTTTAAAATGGAAGGTGGCTCTCAAAGGTCTGGTGCTTGCGGTCGTGGTGTTGCGGTCGGTGACCGGTGGAAGAGCGTTCCTGCTGGAGTTTTCAATTCGAGGCTTAGCTGTGTGTGTCCGGGCCTAAAAATTGGGAAGGCTGATGGCGTGTTAGTGTTAAAGGATTGTGAGACAGCAATGGAGTGCAGTAAAGGATTGCGTTTTTCTGATGATTAAGCTGCTCATGTAGCATATTCAGGAAAATGTTTTTGAATCATCGGTTCATTAAAACCCATTGCTTAGCACCCAGTATTTTTCAGAGGCAGTCTTCGATACAGAACTCAAAGCAATCAGCATCACACGTTCTTAAATCTGCCTTAAAGCAGTGAAATGTTAATACATGTAACTCTCTGCCAGCTTGCAGCCTACGACACGCTCCCCCCTTTCTCCCGAGAGGCAGCGACTCCGATGGCTGTTACAGGCAAAACCTCACCTCGCCGAGACGCTGCCGCACGTGCCGCCGCTGCTGGGAAGACCGCGTGATGCGAGGCTCCGTGTTGCGGCAGCGAGGAGGACTTGTCGTCCTGCGTGGGAGGAAGGGAAGGCGGTGCTTACTCCTCCGCTCAGCTCCTTGTCAGCGTGCGTAGCCTTTGCTCGAATAATAGCGGAGATGGGAGAACAGAGTGAGGGAATCCATCACGGTTTTGATAGGAACAGCAGCTCTGGCTTCTCTTGCATGCGTTGTGCTGCTGCTGCGTAGCGCGGCTCCAGCAAACCTGCAAGAGCTGCGTTTTTAACCAGCCATCCTCGGCATCCGTTTATTTCCCGACAAAAATAATTGGAGTGAAAGCTCTCTAACACAGCAACAACTCCTCAAATTACTACTTTAATGTCTTCCTTGACCTGCCAGCCTGACGGTGAGGGTTTAGGCGGCGGTGGTGTTCTCTGAGACCCGTTCGCAGAGTCCTCGTGTTTGGGGAGAATGTGAACAACTGAGAGACGGGAGAGAAGGCGCGCCGAGGGCAGGAGTAGGCCTGCGTGCTTCGGGATTTGATTTTCTTTGGGTTCTTTTCTGCTTCTGGTCCTGCTGAATCATGGTGTGTCCAGTGATGGAATCTCTGGAGCTTATTAGAAAAAGAAAAATACTACCTTCCAAACCAAACTGATGTGGTTTCTCTCTGTCATTTGGAGCAGCATAAGCTTTCCTCTGAGCTTTCTGATGAGGAATATGATCTCACGTGCCACTTCACAGACCCTAATTTCCACTGCAGACTGGGAAGCTTCTGTCCTAGTGTTGTAATTGTCAACTTTAATTTTAGTTTCATTTTTAGTTTCATTTTTAGTTTGATTTTTGCGAGGAAGCAGTTACAAGGCACGCTTTGTGCTTGGTGAGTGAAGTTGTTCCCATTTTTAGTTACGCTTTTTATTCTTGCCCCGTGGAATGTGAAGCAAACGGGCGAATTACTTAGGTTTTGGGTTGAGTTTTTTTTAATCTAAATTCATCTGTGTGGCAGCGCAGCGCTGGCTTATTCCGATCCCGGTACCTCTCCTGTCGCTGGAGGTGGGAAGCTTTGTGTCTTGTAAATCTCGGTTTGGGTTCCAAGACCGGCGTTTGCTAAATCACTTTTATACGTACCTCAGGACTTACTAACGGTGTGTGCTTATGACTCGGCTGCGTTTAATTAAGCAGTTTTAAGCCCACCTCCCAGCCTTGCCCCCACGTTATCCAGTTTAGTTTGTCAAAGCAAGCCTGGTGATCCTGAAGAAACATCCATCTTTCCACGTTGTTAAAACAATAGGAGAATTTTAAGATGAGTTTTAAGAGTTTACAGCTTTCTTACCGTGTTAATAAGAATGTTTTTAAGTGTTTATAAGTAATTGCGAGGAGATGGATGATAGATTCTCTGTCCCTTTCATGCTTTCCTGGGACGTGTTTTAATTGCTCCTTTTAATAAAGAAATAACCCAGAAGTAGAAAAAGTGGAAAAACGCTTTTTAAAATGATTCGTTGCAAAATGCAAAAGCGACAGAGCCCGTACGGAGATTTCTTTGTCCCGTTTTTGGAGATGCTTGGGCTCCCTTAGCTGTGACAGGTAAGAGACAGGCTTGGGTCCCCAGTTTAATTCTCCCTCCTAAAAGAATGCCGCGCCTCTCCTTCCTAAAAGAATATACCTTCACGAAGGACGCGAGCGAACTCGCATTTCCAAGGGGAACCGTCAGCCTGTGTCTGTGTTAAGCTGCAAGTTAAGCAAAGAAAATGGATCGAGTGCTCGGAATCTGCGACGAGGGACCTGAGCGAGGGTAGGTTTTCCTGCAGCCCTGCGAAGCAGGACGCTCCTTGTGCCCTGCGGAGCAAGAAATAGCTATGCTAATCGTTGCTGCCTGCACACAAACGCGCGCCGTTGGCTCCGTTTGATGCCGGCTTTTATTGCACGTTAAATTGTCCCTGCGTTTTGTGACAAAAGCCCGGCGACGTCGGTAACGGCCGCCGCCGTGCCGGGGCCGAGGAGGGCTGCTGGGTGGCCTGCAGTAGCGATTGCACGGAGGTGAGGGTCAAGGTGGTGCTCACCTGGAGGGATTATTGCTATGTTAAACCAAGAGAGCAGAGGGTAAATGGCCTAAAAACGGCCTTAGAGCTCCCTTAAGCCAGTTCTTTTGCTTCTGTGTTATTCCGCGTGGTGGTGGTAGCGTTTGAAAAATGCAAGGAGGTGTACGTGGTGCCTGAACGCTGAATATCCTGTTGGGTCGTTCAAGATTTATAGCGCCGACATCTCGTCTCCCGCGGGAGTTGTCCCCTTCCGCGGTGTATAATACATGCTGTTTGTGGTTTATTCGTTTTAGCGGCTGAGCTCTGGGATCTCATCTTCTTGTCGCTCTGGACATGAGTCCTTGCTCGTAAGTCAGCAGCACCCCCGATGCATGGGGCACCTGCAGGCGCCGGCGCCGTTCGCTCTCGCGCAGTCCGAAACCGCACGTTGTCGTTCTTCGGGTAAAACCCAGTTTTGAACAGGCTGTGTCGTGGTTTAGCCCCAGTCAGCAGCCAAGCCCCACGCAGCCACTCGCTCACTCCCCCGTGGTGGGATGGGGGAGAGAATCGGAAGAGTAGAAGTGAGGAAACCCATGGGTTGAGATAAAGACAGTTTAATAGGGAAAGAAAGAGCCGCGCACGCAAGCAAAGCAAAACAAGGCATTCATTCCCTGCTCCCCACGGGCAGGCGGGTGCTCAGCCATCTCCAGGAAAGCAGGGCTCCATCACTCCCAACGTCCCCCACTTCCTTCTTCTCCCCCCAGCTCTATACACCGAGCATGACACCATACGGTGTGGGACATCCCTGGGGTCAGTTGGGGTCAGCTGTCCCGGCCGTGTCCCCTCCCAGCTTCCCGTGCCCCCGGCACGGCACGGGGAGCTGAAAAAGTCCTTGACTGGTGTAAGCGCTACTGAGCAACAACTAAAACATCTCCACATTATCACCACTGCTTCAGCACAAATCCAAAACACAGCCCCATACTAGCTGCTGCGAAGAAAATCAACTCTACCGCAGCCGAAACCAGGACAGGCTGCCACTGAGTTTTGCATTACGGCAGGCCAGGGCAGGCAAAAGCCATCCTGCTGCTGCTTCCGCATGAATCCACGGTAAACCGATCCTGCTGCCCCTGAGGGCCAAAGCCTCAGGGTGTTCTTGGGACCTATTGTTCCCAAGTGTTCTTGGGACCTGTTGCTGCAGTGGGTGTTTCCTAAATCGCTCATGAAATGCCTCTGGGACCTAATGTTTATTTAAAAAAAAAACAAACCAAACTTGGGGGGGGGATGATTAGCTTTGACAGCATGGCTTATTTTTAAAAAACCTTTCCAAGTCTGAATGACATCTAAGCTTTAAACAAGTTTATCATCTGAAGCTTGTGGAGGCAACTTCTTTCTGCCGCAGAGGCGATGGTTCTTGTCTTGCAGAAACGAGTCCCTGGCAATTCCCCGGAAGGGGTTGTTCCCTGGGAGCCATGCCGTCGGTGAGGACAGGCGGGTACTTTGTAGGTTGTCTTCTCTCTGCCTCTACAAAAAGCAAACCCAATCCAGCCTGAGAAACCCAAGCCATGTGCTGGGGCAGCGCGCGCTGATTTAATTTGCTGGCTGGCCCTCCGGTGGGATGCAAATTAGAGCCGTGCTATAATCACAGCAATTAGGCAGGCGTGTATGGGGAGAGGGCAGCAGAGAAGGGATGAAGGGGCTGGCAGAAGGGCGGCTGCGAAGATGAATCTACAGTATCTCGTTAAACCAAAGCGATACAAGGGCACGTTGGCTTTGTTAACGAGGCGGCCAAACTGCTTGGGGTTTCGGTATAGAGGGGTAAAAATATCCAAGCAATCGATATTTTTATGTACACGCACACACACACACACACACGTGTATATCTCAGTCAGTTTATCCTTCTCCAGATATTGGTGAAATAAGGTTTCGTCATTGGATTTTGATGCTTCCTTTAGAGTTCTCAATCCGTACACGGCGAATTTCACATCTTTCAAATGCCTGTCACCTCCGTGTATCCCGTTCCCAAGTGTGGGAGTAAATGCTAAGCCCACGTATGAAATAATAAAGCATTTGCCTTTTAAACTGTCAGAGTGTTCTGGTTTGGGAGAGAGAAATAGTTAGTAATCCCTCATTACTCTAATTTTAAGTATCTCACATGTATTTAAATGCTCTTCTTGATCTTTTAATACACACGAAGGGTGCCTAATTGATTTACCTGCACTTCTGATTTCTATTGTGCTTGTAACGCGGGATTTATTCATCTCGCTTGAGCTTTCTGTAGTCCTCGCTGCACTGGTGTGAGTCAGAGCTCCCATTTGCTCCTACTGGGCTGACGGCTCCGCCAAGAACGCTAACAGGGCTCTTGACTCGGCAGTTTTTGATGATGGCTCCTTCATAATTCAAAGCACAAAGAATACCTTCGTTTTCAATTCGACTCCGGTTCGATTTTGTTTAAAATAACTCGCTAAGCGTGGGTTGCGATGTGCTTTACTGAGTGACGGGACAGGCGATTGCAGCGGAGGTGAATTGCTGCTGCGTTTGCGTCCCAGACCTCGACAGCAGCCACAGGTAGCAAACAAAATGGAACAGAAAGTCACTATAAACTCCATAGAAATGTGTGGGGGTTGGACGAGTGGGCAGTGAGGGGGATGGAGAACTGGCTCAACAACAGAGCCCAGAGAGTTGTCATCAACGGGGCAGAGTCTGGCTGGAGGCCGGTGACCAGTGGAGTCCCCCAGGGGTCTGTACTGGGTCCAGTCCTGTTCAACACATCCATCAGTGACCTGGATGAAGGGATGGAGGGCAGCCTCAGCAAGTTCGACGATGGCACCGAGCTGGGAGGAGCGGCTGATACGCCAGAAGGCTGTGCTGCCATCCAGCGAGCCCTGGGCAGGCTGGAGAGCTGGGCCGAGGGAACCTCATGGGATTCACCAGGAGCAAGGGCAAGGTGCTGCCCCTGGGGAGGAACAGCCCCAGGCACCAGCACAGGCTGGGGCTGCCCTGCTGGGAAGCGGCTCTGCTGAGAAGGCCCTGGCAGTGCTGGTGGGCAGCCAGTGCCCCTGAGCCAGCGCTGGGCCCTCGGGGCCAAGAAGGGCAGCGGTGTCCTGGGCTGNCGGGAAGTTCCACTGAAACCTGAGGCAAAACCCCTTTGCTGTGCGGGTGCCAGAGCAGCGGCCCAGGCTGCCCAGAGAGGCTGTGGAGTCTCCTTCCCTGGAGCCATTCCCACCCCGCCTGGACGCGGTCCTGTGCCCCTGCTCTGGGGGTGCTGCTCACGCAGGGGCTGGACGGGGGGAGCTCCGGAGGGCCCTGCCAGCCCCCGCCGTGCTGGGATTCTTTGGTTCTGTGTTGCTGTTCCTGTTATCCAGAGCAACGCAGGTATTTTAAAAAGAAGAGTGTAAATCTGATTATTAATATAATTCACTTTGCTCTCAGAGGGGTATTTTTTATACAGTCAATGAAACCGTATTTTAGAGAGCTTTGGCTTTGGACGTTGTGGCGTCGCTGCTGAATGCGGCTGGGTTCATGACCGCTTCGCCCAAAGACAGACAGAAGCCGAATAAAACGTTTCTGACCTTGAGAAATCTGGCGATCCCATGTCAGCGCTTGGAGCCGGGAGGTTGTTACGGAAAGTTAATGTTTAACAGCAGGCTAGGATTTTGCAACGGCTTTCTGTGGACCGAGGCACCAAGGCGCGTTAACAAAAATATTTGCTAACAGCTATTGTTCCTCCGGGACTGGTCGCAGCCAACGCTCGCAGCCAACGCTCGTCGCTCTCTGCAACGCACTGGATGCTAAGTGATCGAAATGCGTAAATTAAGGGATGTTAATAGCGCCTGTCAAACTTGATTTCGCTGAGGCCTGATTAAGCTGGAGAAAGTACAAAGGAGGACGGCTAGGTTGTTCAATTTACAGTAACTTTTCTTCCCTCTCAGAGCACATTTGTTCTGTTCTGCTTATTCTGGGTTTTATCCNCCCCCCCCCCCCCCCCCCGCAATAACTTCGTGTTAATAAAGTGAATTTCTATTTCAAATTCGTGCCGTGCTCTGTTCTTTACAGCTTCCTCGTAGGTAACCTTCAGACTCGTCCGAAAGCTTGGTAACAAGGTGATGTCACTAGGATTGGTCTACAGAAAGGAAAATACAATTAGTGACTCATGTGGCCGACTCCCGCGATGGAATATTTTGTCCTTAATGGCAAAAAGATGTTTCCTATGCAAAAAGCGACTGCCTACGTTGGGCTGCACCTTTGCTTCCAGTGCAGGAAGGTTAAAATCACTTGAATTATACTGTAATTTCTGCAAGGTGCCGAGCGACGGTCACGTTCGGAGCAGTTAAAGCCAGGGGGTTCTGTAAGTCACAGGTAATGGGATGATGAGCCCAGTCCTTAAATAAAAATTGTTTAAAATACTAAACTAAACATAAAGTGGCTTAAAAATTGTGGATAGGTTTCCAAGGAGTCCTGCCATCGTTACGATTTCATTCTGCGCCCCTAGAATTGTGTGCAAACCCAGATCTTTTCCAGTTTTGACGCCGGGTGCGGCACTTGCAGCCCGCAGCTGTGGATGGGCAGAGGGGAAGGGGTCGCTCTGAAAAGGGTCGCTGTGGGCGAGAGAAGTGGTAAGAGCTGTGAATGAACGCTGTGACCAAGCTTGAAACAAAGCCTTAAAGGATAACGAGCGCAAACTGAACGGGGAATGGCTTCTCTTCGTTGATAGCATTGATAACGCGGCTTCTGCAAATACCCTTCTTTCTGATAGCAGCCGGCAACCCGGGAGCATCCCGGGAGGCTCGTGGGGTGTTCAGGTGCTGAGGAAGTTCCCTTATGCCGAGAGGACAGTTTTGTTGAGCTTATCGAGAAGCCTCAGGAGGATCTTGATGACGAGGAGCGCTTACAGGGACGCCGTTCGGACCCAACTAAAGCCAGGAAGAGAAAACGATCTAGTGGTTTAGAAAGCAAAATTGTAAATGGGATTAACCTGCAGGGTAAGCAGCCAAGGGAGTCGCCCGAGGAAGATGTGCATTAGCCAAACACAGGTTTATAGGCTCGGCTTGGGTGCGCTCAGTGTCAGGCTCAGCGCTCCGTTGGTTTTAATACTCGTTTAATACGTCAAACGGTGGTAGAGCGTAGGCTCTCTGAGTCTAAATGGGTCGAGTCCGTGTGCTTTGACCATGGGAAAGCGAAGACCTAACATCCCTCGGCTGGGGACCGCGCTCTTGGCTCACCGCTGTAATCTCCGTGTGACGAGGGACCTTTAACGGCCTGTTAATAAGGGTTAGTGAAGGCTCTTAAACTGCGGCGGCGGGGTCTAGACATTCCACGGAGTAAAACTCTGTGAGCGTCTTGCCTGGAAAAAGTGCTCTGCTCTAAGGAAGCGCCGACCTGCGGGGGCTAAGCAAGGCCAAACCCTCGTAATTTGGGGTAGATTTCGGATAAGCACTTGTTTTTATTTGCCACAAACTGGAATGAAACTGCTCCTCAGTTAATGAGGTGGGTCTAATATACATTTATTAGCGGAACAGCAACGTTATACGAGCAAACCTGTTTCTCCTTACCCCAGCCGTTGCTGATCCCGCTGTTGTATCTCCTGCGGTCCAGTTGCTTTCTGCCCTGGGAGGACGTGCGGGACGAACCGGTGCTTAGAGAAAAGCCGTGCTTGCGTACACAAATGTTTAGTCTCTGATTTGAAGGCTTCTTTTCCGTTTGAGCCACGGTAACCTTCTTCCCATGGGAAAACGGACAGTCGGGGAGAGATGTCATTCCGTATTCAAGGGGCTCTTTTTCTAATTACACCAAGGTCCACTGATTAAAGCTTTGCTCATTAACTTCATTTTCCCTCGCTGGCTGACAGCTGAGTGGCTCGCGCGAGGTGAGGAGCGGCGTTTCCAGCACCGGTTTGGCGCGTTGGCAGTTCCCCCCCCCCCGCCAGAAGCCCTGCCGCCGTGGGTACCGCGCGTGGGAGGTGGGATTGCTCAGGGATGCTGAAAGCCGGAGTGAGCCTGCAGTCAGACAACCTCGTCAGTCTGCTGCCGCCGTCTCGCTGCTGGCGGGGACGGGTTCCTCGGGGCGCGCTGCTGATTTGCTCAGGGAGGTAGATAGGCTTCGGTGTATATCGAGCTGTTGACGCGCGGAGACAGGAATAAATAAGACTTTGCTAGCCTGATAGCTCCTGGCGTGCAAGCAGGCAAGCTTTTTGCATCTCAAACGCCCAAGTTTTGGGTTCAGTGTTGGATCAGGGCATGGTTTTCATATCAGCGCGGCGTCTTTTCCCGGCACTCAGATTTTTGGGAGGTGTTCCCCCTGAGCTTATCGACTGCGTTATGCGTTCTTTTTTTTTTTCCCAAATGTGGAGCTCGCTGTTTCTGGGGGTAATCATCAGTTCACCTCCTCCTCGTTAGCGCTGTGGCACTCAGGTAAGGCAGCGATATTTAGAGAGCCCAGGAGCCTTGATTTTAATTTTATTTTTTATTTCTTAACCTTCCTTTCCCCACCACACATCAAAGCCTGAAGAAAATTTCCAGATCTCTCCCAAGTTTACATCTCTAAGTCTTGGCCAGATGATACGATGCTGTGGCTCTGACAACCTGAAATACAGACTGCAGAAAGCTTACAACGCTGTACCGGCACGGGCTGAGGAAGCTCCGAGGAGCTGGAATCTGTCCGTTGCCATTTCAGATCACCTGGCGGAAGGACCTTTTTTACACCATTAATGAGACTCTCCTGCTAGAAGCTATTTTAGTAAGACCTAACGCAGCGGGAAGGATGCTGTACGTTGTCCTTACACCTATGTGGTCCTTACACCTCCTTCCACGAGGGGCTGCTGAGCTTGTATCTGGCTGTTACTACATCCCCAAAATATTGAGAGTTCTTGGCTTTCTGGTCCTATTTACCACTCTTGCCAACAGAGTCATGGTCAGTTTGGCTTGACCATCCCACGTAGGAGGCTCTCCAAGCAGAAACTCTCTTATAGTTGGATTTTACGCGCAGAAAGCAAGCTTAGACGAAAGCTTTCAAACGAATTTTTTATTCGCGTCTGTGGCAAAATGCCAAATTTGATGTCCTGCTTTCACGAAGTCGCTCTCGCGATGGGCAGAACCAGAAGTGGTCTGCATCCCTTTGAACTTAAAAAACATGTACGTACACCGCAGACGTATTGATCAAATAACCATTCGTGTCGTGCCGTGGAGCGTGAAAGAGGTTACAGTAAAAAATGGGTAAGTTGGTCGTACGGGTGCCCCCGCTAAGGCTTTGTTTGGCTCTTAAAAGCATCCACGTTTCGACAGGTTGGATATCCGACTTCTGTCTCCGCAAATAAGCTGCAGGTTGATCTCTGAAGGTCCACCGAACTCTGAAAGAAGTCAGGGGTACATCTAGTTAGCGAGGAGCCTGACTGAAGCATGAAATAACGAGCACCAAGCTTTAAAAAGCAAGACCAAGCCTTTTGAATTTGCCTAAAACTGCTCTCAGAAGCAAATAGGAGCATGAGAGGTGACAAGGTACTGGTATTAAATGGTTATTTGATATACACACACACACACACCCCCCGGCTGCTGCAGAAGGTGTGATATTTCGGTTGTATCTGAAGCCCATAAAAGAATCTGTCTGAAGAGAGAATCCCAAGGCGGAGTGCAGGAACCTTGTGTTGTTAATGGAGGGGAGCTGAAGTGCAAATGTTTGCGTGCCACAGAGTAGGCGGCTGGTGACAAACAAGATGAGTCAGCTGACGTCCGCGGGATAAAGCGTTAAGATAGCAGAAATTATTTGGCGTCTTTTCAAAGACGTGGTCAGTCTGTCTGGGGTGGTGCATGGACAATACTGGTTTAGACTTGCACGTGAATGGATAGAATAGGGCTTTCTTCCTCTTTTTTCTTTCTCTTTTCCTCTTTTCTCCCTTCCCTTCCCTTCCCTTCCCTTCCCT
>VZTV01085598.1:0-14209 GCA_013400875.1 Anhinga rufa | reverse complement strand
CCAAAGCTCACTGAAGTCACTGAGCTTTGGTACAAACCCTAGCATTCCCACGAGTCATGACGTGTAAGGGGAGTTTACATTATTAACTTTTCCCCTGTCTACTTAATAAGGAATACCTCTTTGCAAAGGGCATTATAACGTAAGCTGAATATTTTGTGTCTGAGGGCCCTAAAAAATTGAATGAGTCACACATCCCTTTCCATCATGCTTTGCAAGATGATGTGACATGACTTTGAGCAGTCACAAAAAAATACTGTTTTTCCCTCTTAAAGAAAAGTGTTTATTTTTTTTCCATAAAGGAGGCTCAAGCTTTGGGTCATGCTGAGTTGTGCTCCTTGTGAAAAGCAAGGGGCCAGCATGGCTGTTTTTCACAATGCAAAACTAAATCTGGTGGTAAATGGGGAAGTATATTCCTAGCCATAAAAAATTAAATTATGTTTTCCAAAGCTTTGATTTTGTCAGTGAAGAGGCTGTTTTCCTACACAGGTTTTCCAGATTAGATTGATTCTGTTATTGAAAATAAAATTATGCAGAGAAAAGTCAATAAGCTTTCTACAAGGGTCTAATACTATCACCACCCTCTGTGTCAGCCAACAGCTCTTTGGCATCACAGTTCAGTTAAAACTGGGATCCTATCGACAGAGCTTATGTTGTCTAGGAGTCTTCTAGGAACATGGCTATGTGATTATATTTCTGATATTGTGCACGGTAAGCAGAAGGGTGGTTTATTCCTCTGTGCCTAATTCGACTCAGTAATTTGCCCTACAAACACAGCAAATATCCCTCACACCAAGTGAGTCTGCACATGCTTGTTCTTGGGAAGAATTTGGTCTTTCATGCACCTCTGAATTAAGGTGCAAAAGACTACATTGCAATCAGGTTACGTGTCATAAGAAATCCTAAGCAGAGTTTAGAATCGCTAGTGTTCAGAGCATGCTTTGAGATCCTTGAAGGAATGATGCTTTTCCAGTTCAAATCATAAAATGAAAATTCAGACCTTAACACCAACAGAGAGCCAAGTGGTGAGGTTATGTGACAAGCATAGCACAGGCTGCCGTGCACGTCCTTGGTCACGCTGGAGACTATGGAGTTCCAGATGCAGAATACCCTAGATGTGAAAATGGACAAAAACATTCTAATTGCACCTTTCAAGAGAGTGAGGGGTTACTACTTAGACCAGATGTTGTGGGTGAGCCTGCACAAAGAAAAGATAGATAATAATGTGTACACTGGCATGATGGACACTTGCAATATCCAAATTTCTATACTGACAGCCTGCTTAACGCAGTACCATTCCTGTTTCTTGTCAGGAGACAGCTAATGTCAGAATCCAAAAGTATTAGGGTCAACACCCTACCTACAATTTTGCAATTAAAATGTTACATCATTTACAGTTTTTGTCTGCCCTTAAACTGTTAAGTGTTTTAGCACCTAAGAATATATGATTCCAGGGTAAACAAACTGCTGATCTGATCCAGAATTTGCTCTGCTGTCCTCTCTTGGTTGGTGGAGATAGGTATCTAGGCAATTCTCTACTTCAGCCACAAGTTCCAAGACCCACTTCAAGACTTACAGAAAGAAGCTTTGTGCCCTCTGTTAGGTGGGAATAATAGTGATCCTTTCTGATTTAAGTTTGTGACTCTGCCTTTCTGCATTAGCCCCACGGGAACAATCACACCACACCGATCTCTGAAAGCAGCAGAGCTTATAAAAGAAGAAGTAGTGGGAAGGCAGGATGATCATGATGGCAGAGCTGACAGTGGTGGTGGCTGTTGCTTAGGAATGCACATAGAAGCAGAATCATAGAATGCAGGTGTCTGGGAGTGCTTTCAAGAAAGCAATGGCTGGGGTTTTGCCACAGAGTCTTAAAAGCTGAATCCCAAGGGAAGAGGAAAGCAAAATGCTAGCAATGCAAAAGATGATTGCAATATCAAGCAAAGCTTACAGAACTAAAGGATTCTGACGTAATCAAATGTCACAAGATGGACAGACAATTCACTGTGATGAACGAAGTCAAAGAAGTGATTGTTTCCTCGGCAAGCTGATCATTTAGAAGCAGGTCAGGTACAAGCTTCTAAAGCTCTGATGCATTTCAGAAGCACTGTGCTCTGGGCCACTGGTACCCAAAGGGAAAATCCATGGACAAGGAGGGAAATGGGAAGGCACACAAGAGAAGGAAAGGAGGAAGTTTTGGCAGAGAAAAAGGAGGAAACAACAAGAAAAGTTTGTGCTTAGGGACCGTGGAATTCAGAGGGTGCTTCTGGTTAGCGTGTTTCTCTGGGCACCATGACCAGCGTGAGTGGCCACTTCCAGACACCCTCCTTCCCCATGTATCCCCTTTTACACAGCAACAGGGGGAAATATAATTTGAAATCAAAGAAATTAGCGGGAAATTGGCTACTGGGTAGACTGTGGAGTCTAAGACGCTCCCCCCTCCTTTCTAATCCTAGGCTAAGTGTCCTTTAACACCTTACATTAACAGAGTGTAAGCCAAGCACAAGATTTTATTGTCATTTTCTGTACATCTCTGTGGTTTAGGAGAAGCTATAGCTTTCAGTTCTTTATCATCTATGCTGGATTACTGATTGCTAACATTTACTGAATGCCAAATTGTATAACATGTTTTATATATTACATGTAATGTAATTCTACTTAAGTTCCTAGCTTTGCTTGGTTGCTGATGTATCTGAGTGCCTCCAGCACTGCATTAAATGAAATGATTAATGTCCACCACATGCTAAACGTTCCCTCATCTTCTTTTCAAGAAGTATGTGCATTAGAGTGTCTTCTATCATGCAGGTGCTTTCACGTCTGTTATAGGGGGTTCTGACATGTTTTTTGAAGGGAAGAGGTGCTTTTGTTTTCTTCCTGTACATGCTGCTCTTTGTGTCAGGGTAAAGAAGCAAGCTTTGTTCTTTGTGGAGAGTCTTGCAATGGTGCTTAGTCCTTGGTGGCCTCCATGCTGGCTGCTGGGGAAGTTCTCTCTCTGATTTGGGAGAGCCCCTCCCTTTGTGAATAGTCCCCAGTAAAGGTAAAGGAGCTGAGAAATCACACACATGGCTGCTGATGGCAACAGTCAAAGTATGTTTCTTCCATGGAAGAAACCCACCAAAGAGGATGCAAATTCTGAACCTCTCTTAAGATCCAATTTGTTTTACAAAATCTTATGTCCTACCCCTACCTGCAAGAGTCCAGGGACATTGACGCCTGTGCTAGCTCCTCCAGAACAGCTCCACTGGAAAGTTCATCAAACTCTCCTGGACACACAGGCATGCACAGTGATGGAAGGGGGTGCTCCCCATATGTAAGAGAAAGACATGGGGTCCTTGGGCTGAAATGCTCTCTGACAGAGTCTAAGTGCTGCCAGAGAAACTCTCCAGATCTTCCTGCAGGCTCATACAGCCTCCCACTGCCCTCCCCATCACCCGGCACTGACATTACCATCAAGTGGCATGTGTCAGATCTCCCTGACACATGTGACCCTGGGCCTGGGATCTCCTGCACTGAAGAAGAAAGGAGGTGAGATAGCGAAAGCACAGGCAGAAAACATTGGTCCTCTTCTGGGAATGCTCATGCCAGAGCTCCAAAACCAAATTAGTGCTGTTCAAAACTCAATGACCATATTTTCAGTCTCCAGCCTGCAGAAAGATGTTCAGGGTTCAGTGGGGTGTGGGAATATAATCCAGTGAGGGCAGCATATTCACACAGCGGCAAAGTGGGGCTGCTAGCAAGTTCTACTGCACAGGCAGGAATAGTAACTTTCAGAGTCTTATAACACAACCAAATTGGGCAGGATTTTTGCAGGGATGGCAAAAAACACCTCTTTGACTCCAGGAATATTTCCTTGCCAAACCTCGAAGTCCTGTGCCAAACCCCTAAGGTACTGATACTTCTTTCTTTTCTTTTCTTTTCTTTTTTTTTTTTTAAATAAATATTAACATTGGCATAACTACCTACATTTTCCCAGCTAAAATAGTTTTCCAATTAGCCTGCAAGTGTATTAAGAAGTTAGCCTGAACCTAAGCATGCCTTATCTCAAGAAGATTAAAGCTTGAGATATTCTTTTGTGATTGAAAAGGAGGGGCTGCCCTGGGAAGATGTTTGGCATCTTAAATATAACTCCTAGACCCCTCTCTTGCCCAAAATGAAATCTAAAAAGATACTGGGGCAGGTATATGAAAGGCTCTAATTTTCAAAATAATTTCTACTGAAATATTCATGAAGGAGAGGGCTCACCACAACACTGGAGCTGCATCTATTTGACCTCATTTCTGTGGGAAACTGGACAGGGATGTCCACTGACTCCCTTGTTCCTCCTTGGCCAAGATGGCATTAGCTGGGCTTCCCCACATGGTGCCTCCCCGGCTAGCACTGTTAAAACTCTTCTCACTCTTAGGGGAGCAGACAGTGAGAAGAGGGGTGAAAGCAAGAAAGAGGAGAGGTCTGACCATTAAGTTTCCAGAAAGAGCTGGCTTTGGAGTCCCCTGTTCTCAATAAAGTTAAACAAAAAGCACTGTGATCGCCAAGCAGAGGCATTATCACAGACTCCTGAGCATACATTAAATAAGTCCTTTTGTGATTTTTTTTTTTTTTTTAAAAAAGGTAAATTGTCTTGAGTTCTGGAGAAGGTGGCGTTTGCGCCTGGGCAGCGTGTGATGAGGGAGCTGCTCCATCAGCAGCTCAGACCAAGCATTGGAGTCGAGAGAAAATAGCGGGGAGGAGACACGGTCTGACAGCACAGAGATTAACTCCTTCCCTCCATTTCCCATCTCTCTGCAAAACTCTGCCAGAGTGGGAAGGGAAAACTCCATTAATACCGCTTGCCCTCCTGTAGCAGGCCAGGAGCACGCTGTGCTGTGAGTGAGACGGGACATAGCGAGGTGCGACCCGCTTGTCCCGTCCTCACCTCCTGGCACCCCGCGATGGAGGGGATCACTTGCACTGGAGGCGACCACACAGCGCTCAGAAACACCAGCCAGGTTTTCCTTTCAGCTCTCATCAGATGCTGCTCGGTTCCCTTAATTCTTTGGGTTAGTTCCCGTTTTCATTATCTCTGCCTTTGTCTTGCAGATGCTGGCTGCAGCTCAGTCCTGCTGAATCCGGGCTGGGCAGAGCGTGGGGCCATCCCCAGCCACTAGGGTTTTAAACTTGTTCCCTTCAAAAGGGGACAGGAAAGCCTTTCTTATTGTAAAGCATAACCTTGGGAGGTGAAAAGAGGATCAGGAGATTCTGGCGTTTAACTCTTTCCTGGGTGGTCGAAGAAATATCAGTATAAATTAAAATCCAGTGTTCACCCACACCACCACCCCCAACACAGCCCCCAAGCCCGCACTTCGTGTTTGCTCTTTCTAAGCACTTTGCTCTAAAGGTTTTTGTTTAGTCGGGATGCTCGGGGAACGGCTGCTTTTCATACCAATAGCCGCATACCGATACAAACGATACAAAGGGTGCATAAACAAAGGAGCTGCCTCTTACTCGTTTACTATGGTCTTCCCGGATTTAAAAAAAAAAACAAACAACAAAACCAAAAACCAAACCAAAACCAAAAACCAAACCAAAACCCAACAGCCATCCAAGACACGAAGAACAGGAAGGAGCCCCCAGTTGATCGGTAACTAATTTCCACACCTCAGTTTGTTTATTCACAAACAAACCAAATAGGCTGAAAGTGAGACAGCAAGGGGTTGGGTTTTTTTCCTAGGATGGGAGAAGGAAAAAGACTGTCTCCTCTCTTTGTTGAAGGTCCCGAGGTATTTGGGAAGGGACACAAGGAATTTCCCTCTGCTGCTGAATCACACTGTCACCACCAAACATTCCCCTTATCCATCTCCTACACCATAACCGGCAGCTAATTCAAATCCACACACAGGACACACCTGCAGGATGACCACATGTGATTTGTTGGCATTCAGTGGCCTCCCAGTCCAACAAGCTACGGTCTGGGTCTAGGAGCTGGACTCTGGGCCTGGCTCTGCTGACAGTCCTGTGCGCCATTAGGGCCAGTGACCTCCAGCTCAGTTTCTTCTGTCATTCTTTGTGTTGCAAGAACAAAGCACTGCAGAGAAGCAGTTAATATGTGCATACAGTGCCTTCTATGGCACCCTAACCCCAAGTTTTTCTCCAGGCTGTACTGTAACAATAGTAACGTGCAGAGATTAGCTAAGCCATGATACCAAAAGCAAACTGAACATGCTAAAACTCCCAAGAGGCTGAAGTAAAAGCAAAGTAAAGTTTACATATTTTGCTTAACAGTCACAGCAACAATATCAAACCCATCAGCGAGTAGGAGATTTAATAGCCAGGGTGTTTTCTCATTCAATAAGCAGTATGAATATGGCAAGCTCAGAATAGACTTCCTTGAGTTGGGGCAGCAGGGGTCCAAAACAGAGGAAGGTCAGCAGTTGAGCTTTCTTCAGTTACCTCAGTTTATTTAGAATGTAGCAACCCCTTACTCTGTTCAGGTCAGATTTAGACTCCAGTGAGACCCAGGGATTATGCAGGGCTGCAAACTATGCGTTCCTGCCAGTGTTTGGATAGGATTGCCACTGCTAAGTGACAGTCCCCACAGAATGCTTCTGTCTGTTATTTCGTGCATCGTATCACTGAATATAATCTGGCTGCACAAGACACTCTATGCATTCTATGGCGTGAATCTTGAGTACTGGACATCCAGCTTGGGATTTCAAGATGCGCGTGTGTGCAGGTGTATGATGATTCCTGAAATAAATGGAAAGCAAGAAAGTGCAAATATTTAACCTCCATTTTCCTGCCAATCCTGCCTCTCTGTAAGAAAAGTGATGCAGAACCAGGATTGCACAGGTTTTCACTTTTCCATATGAAGATTGCAGAGGCCTCAGTGTAACATAAGAGAAAGCTGAGAAGGCTAGGGGAAAACAGTAAAATTAGCAAGTAGATATAATGAGAAAGCAAGACCTTTTTGACCCTGCCTCTGTAATCTAGCTGGAGCATCTGCTATGCCAGTTGACATCAACAGTCCAGCTAAAAAGAAATGCCTCCTGGCCCTTGCAGCTTCTAATGTGTTGCATCAAATGCTGTCAGTTCAAATTAAGCAATGCTGTTTTCACACTGCATGCTGCCTGCTGCTTGACTTGTTGCACTTCTTTGTACAACTGCATCGTACCCTGGCAGAGACTGGTACTGCTCTGCTCCCTGTATAGTTTGAGGAAGCATCATGGCCAAGCCAGCAAAGCACTGGAGTAAGGATCAGACTTGCTCAGCTCTGCAGCTTTCTGGAACTAGTTCCTTCGCTCCCTGTTTCTCTCCAACTTTTTGTTTAGACAGAAAGACAGCTAGCCATTCAGAACAGGAGCCTGGTGCTTGTGCGGCCCACAGCAAACAGATTTCCAGGCTCAGCTAAGTACATGGTCTCCAGTGAATAGCAGCAGCACTGAACGTAAGCGGAGAGTGCCCAACTTCTGCTCCCTGTATATTTAATAGTGTTCCATGTCCAAATGGTTCTACTTTCTACTCATTTGACCATTTTTCTACTCATTTGAAAGGGCAGCAGGGAACATTCAAAAGGTACAAATAGATACAATACTGTAGAAAAGATTTTTGGAGGAGTTTAAACAATCTCAAACTGTCAAGATGGAAAATTATGTCCTTTTGAAAGCTGGAATAGACAAACCCCATACACAACATCTCTGGCCCCTGTGGCTTGCCCTCCCAATTCTTATGGTCAGTATCTTCTTGGATCTGAGACCAAACACTCTTCATTTCCTCTCAACTGTTAAATGAAATCACTGGACTGTTGAGCACAAGAGATTAGATCACAGGAAACACATATTCTCCCTCATAACACACTGAGAACCATCTTATACACCATGTTAGACTCTTAAGGGCTACCAAATTAGTGCTCTGCTTTGTCTCCTCAAACTAGCAGACACCAAGTTTCCAGGGCTTTTAGAAGCCATGTGCACAAGGTTTCAGACTGGCTACTTTAGGAAGACAAGCATGGGTCAGAAAAAACTTTTGCTTCAGTGTGGGTAAGAAAAAATCTTTTCTCTCTCCTGATTTTAGGGACTGTCATCATTTTCCAGATGGTCCAATAACATTTTAGGGCTTCACCTGTTGGACAAAATGAGGTCTACTTTGCACAGCTTAAGCTTTCTTGAGTGATATTCCTATGTTCGCCTGGGAGATGTTGCTCATTCAAACGTCCTGCCTTACATAGCCATTGACTTCAGCTGCAATTATGCCCCTAGGTCCATGTGGCGATGCGAATTTCTTCACAATACGTGTATTTTTATTGGCCACTACACCCATCTTGTAGGAGGAATTCCTTGCCAGAGCATGTTTGATTTCTTCTCTGTCAAGACACACACTTCACTGGAGAACTATGCTTTGTGGAGTAGCAAAGGAGACTACCTTCTCTCGCAAGTGCAAAACAAGTGTCTCAGAAGATGTCTCTTCTCACAATTTATTCACGAAGCCTAGGACACAGCTGCACTAAGGAAAAACAAAAGACAGACAAAGTACAAGTTTAGGTCCCTTAAAGTGTCCTGGGGATTACATATCCATTTGGATAGACTCTGGTGTGATGTGATGGAAAACACCACTGGAGTCCATAGTCATAGTGAGCCCATAGGATATCCTAGCAAGTTTCCAGACTACACATGGAACCGTAGTCTCTTGACTACTTAATTTGTGTTTCTTTTTTCCTTGCATTCCTTCACTGATTCCCAGTGCATTAATTTATCTTGTCCATAGACCTGAAGAAACTCTAAATACTGGCTTCTCTGTCTGCTTCCTCTCAGGTAGGGCATTGCCTTAGTCCTGAAGACTTCAAGAGGATGTCCGGTCAAGTAAAGAAGTGCAGCTTGCACTTGCTGGGACTTGCACATACAACCACACCCTTTCAAACCACTTGGAAGGAGTGTCTCAGAGCAGGTTTTCCGACTGAGAGATTTGATCTTCCACCTGATGACCTCTGGCATGGAAATTAAGAAGGATCCAGTCTCAGTAGACCATGCAAGTGTTATGACAAACTCTGTTCCTGCTACTGCTGAGCAAATCCCCTCCTCCTCTTTTCCTTCAACCTTTCTTCCCAAATTGAAGAGACACTTCTTATTTGGCATGTCTATTACATTTACAGACACCCTGCTGCATAAGAAAGGGTGACGCAATGAAAGATTTCTTCTGTCCCTTTCCAGAACTTCATGGTGCTAAACCCATTAGCACACATTTGCCATGGAACATAGAAAAACTGGGAACAACCCAGCTCAAACTGGCCATGCAGTAGGAAAAACCTCCCTTACAGCAAAAAGGAGACCAAAGACTCGTGGGCTTCCAATGTCATCATAGCATGCAGTATTGAAATAGCTAGCTCAGATCCTGAAAGCCATAAAGCATAAGCAACATAAAGATTCATACAGGCTAATTTGCACCTTCTACTCTGCAGTTAGATCAAGTATCTCCGTGGAGTTTCACTGCAGACAAACACTGAGAGGAAGAATGCCAAAAACTTTACAGACTTCATAGTGTTTACTATAAGGACAGCCAACCAAGATCTTTCTGTGATCATTATTCCAGAATAAACTGATTAGAAAGAGCAGGCAAAAGTGTTTGTTAAGGCAAAGGAGATTTGGATTTTAATCTTCCCTCTGATTTTTGCATAGTTTTGGCACTTATATTTAACAACTCTGTTCTAGTGCCTCTCGCTGAACAAGGAGCTGGGTGTTACAGTAAGCCTATGCCAGTAATGCTAACTAAACACTTGTGATCCTGAGCAGATGGAGAAATGCAGCTGAGTGGCATCATATGCATTTTACTCATTTCTTCTTTCTTCTTCATTCCTAGTCTCCACTATCAAAATAAAGATTGCTGAATCCACTGAGTCCTTCCCTGTTGAAGGCCAATACCCAATTGCTTCTGTAGCATTTTTAGTGCAGTCCAGTCTTACAAGATTCATAACAAAGCTTTCACCTCTTTCTTCATGAGATAATTCAACAGTCTCCTAGACAACATGACAGCAGTACATAGGTCCTAAAATTAAGCAAGAGAAGCTGTATTCTAATTCCTCTCTGAAGGCATCCTGTGAACTAACCTGGCTCCACAACTTTTCTCTTTACATTTTTCAACTACCACCAGATAGTTATCAAACCTCTGTAGTATAGCCAAGTTCTTCTTTATCTAGTCCTTTTTTCTCATTGTCTTGTTTGAATGTAAATATGACTCCTGGCTAGAATCAGAAGCTGAGAGTTCACAGTGTTGTCACTAGGTAATTTTTAGTCTTGTTCCACAGCCACTGAAGTGACCAAGCATTTCAATCTAATCCAGATGCTCCCAGTTCTTTGTTGAAAGTTGATAAGGCAAATTTGAGATATTTTTCTAACCACTTGTGCTGGTTTTGGCTGGAGTAGAGTTAATTTTCTTCATAGTATCTAGTGTGGGGCTGTGCTTTGGATTTGTGCTAGAAGCAGTGTTGATAACACAGGGATGGTTTAGTTCCTGCTGAGCAGGGCTTACACAGAGCCAAGGCCTTTTCTGCCTCCCACCCCACCCCACCAGCGAGTGGGCTGGGGGTGCACAAGAAGCCGGGAGGCGACACGGCTGGGACAGCTGGCCTCAACTGACCCAAGGGATATCCCATACCGTATGGCATCATGCTCAGCATATAGAGCTGGGGGAAGAAAAAGGAAGGGGGGGACGTTGGGAGTGCTGGTGTTTGTCTTCCCAAGTCACCGTTACGTGTGATGGAGCCCTGCTGTCCTGGGGATGGCTGAACACCTGCCTGCCCATGGGAAGGAGTGAATGGACTCTTTGTTTAGCTTTGCTTGCATGCGTGGCTTTTGCTTTACCTGTTAAACTCTCTTTCTCTCAACCCACAAGTTTTCTTATTTTCACTCTTCTGATTGTCTCCCCCATCCCACTGGGGTGGAGTGAGCGAGCAGCTCTGTGGTGCTTAGTTGCCAGCTGGGGTTAAACCATGACACCACTCCAAGCTGCTCTCATGTTTTCTCTCAGTTTTCTGTCTAGGTCTTTCTCATTCAAGAGAGCCCTTCCTCTGGCACAGTAAAGTGTTGGATCAGACAATAATTTTTTTTTAAGATGACTGGCACTTGTTCTTGTTAGATCAGAAATCCAACAAACCCAGGTAGAGAGAAATCCTAGCTGTAGGTATGAACAAAGGCTTCTACAGAGCTGAAGTCACAATGTTGATTAGTTTACCAGTAACCACACATTCTCTGGAAGTCTTCAGTGGCATATACACCAAGGCCCAAATCCTAAGAGGTTGCTTAAGCAATTAAGTGTAAATTAGAAATCTCGTTACTCATGGATTTGTGATGAAGTAACATATTCAAAGTGATAACCCAGACATGCATTTAGCATCTCTGAAATTCAGCCACGCTCAGGAACTTCAGGTCAAACTCTATTATAAAACAAGCTGAGTCGTGAAGAATACAATCGCCTTGAAGGTCTCTCAGTTAGAGACCGCTGGGAGCTTGGCATGCCTATGCAGAAATAATGAAAAGTAGATTAATCCTTGTCAAGATTTGAACTGCAAGTCTGTCATATAGGAAGCTTAGAGTTAGTTGATAATTATTTTTATGTAGGTAAGCAGTAGTGTGCACTATATGTTAATGCTTTATAATATGGGGGCTCAAATCAACATAATAGGAAGAACGTAGCAACTAGAAAGAAAAATCAGCAGAGAATTTTGACAGGATAACATTCCTCATATCTTACTTATTACTAAAAGAAATTATCCCAAACAGACAAATATTAATATAGACTTGTGTCATTCCTGATCTGAAGAAATGTAGATTCAGTGCTATAATATGAATCTGTAACAAAAAATTCTTATTAAGCAGAATTTACTAAACTGCATGCTAAATCTGGAAAACGATTGCCCAGACCATTGACTTTGAACTATTTCCATTGCCTTTTAAAAAAGAAAACTTAGCATTTTATTGTTTCCCCCTACTCCTGAAATACTTTCTTCTTCTTTAAATGGGGCCATGATGGGGAATTGAAGAGATGCACAAGGAATGCACGAAGCAAGAAATGGTGTAATGCAAGCATGCATTTCTCCTTCCCTTTAAAACATACTACTACCTATTAAAGATCTATCTTTTTTGTAAACTTTTAATTTTAGCTCCAGATCATTAGTATTTCAACCAGTTCATTCAGAAATTCAGGAATTAGTTCATCTACAAGAGGGGAGAACAAAATGCTGCAGATGAAAGGAAAAAAAAAAGGGGAGGGGAACATTAGATATGAAACATAATATCCCTCAGGCTATTATGTTGCCCAATTGTGTTTTCATTAACATTCAATATTTCTTCTTTTAACTTGCAACTTGTATGCCCTATATTTTAAGGCATCAAATTATACTGCCATATTGAGGATTATTTAAGCAATTCCAGTAAGTAGGTCAGCCAGTAATTTACCCTTGGTTTATTAGAGGGTGCTAAAAGAAAAGAGCAACACTGTTATTTGTTAAATGAACAGCTGGACCGAAATTGTTGGGGGAGAAAAAGCCATTAGTTGAGAAAGTATTTTGTTAAGATTTATAGCATAAAGAAAAGTATGGCAAAATCTTTGTTTGCCACACAAATTTGTGTAGCAAGCAAACACAATTAGAGCAGCCTCTTCTGCACAGCAGGTTAGATTAAGCATCAGGAGGAACAATGCAGAGAAGAGCTCTGTATGACCCAGGGGATCAAGATGGAGGATGCATTTGGTCTTGTGTAGCCTGATTAGACTAGGTTTTTCCCCAACTGTGTTAACAGTCCAGAAGCTGCTACTGAAAGAAAGAAGAGAAAAAGATCCCAGTCAGATTTCTTTGTACTCACAAGCAGGAATCATTCAGTTACGTTACTGACATACATAAAAGCAGAAATTATGAAGTTGTCCTTATGAAACTAGAATAGCCTTCTGGCACCGGACCTCCGATATTTACTTGTGAACTAATTTCCAATTTCCTAGTGTTCCCACTGGAAATTCTCTCCAGTACTGTAACGCATCAAATGAATTTTAAAGAGAAGGTATTGATTTTGATGCATGGCTGTAGGTAAATATGTAAGGCTATCATAAAGCTCTTAAAAGACACTAAGTGAATGGCATAGAAGGGGTGAAAAGGGCAAAGACCTGGTCTTAAAGCTGTCAGATCAAAGCCCTAACCCTTATCCTTCCTTCTCAAAGCAATATCAGCAGCTCCTCCATGTGAATACTCTGTGGTGAGAGATTTTCATGGGTTTGGATAAAGATGAGGGTAATGTCCTCTCTGTGCATTGTCATGCCCAAAAAACTGTCACAGTCACCCACAATGGGCAACTGTGTATGTTCATCCTTAGCATTCATAAAGGAGGTAAATGGTAATGTTCTTCTGCCTCAGTTATTCTACAACAGTGCAACTGTGACTGGGCTGTGGTAGTGAACCAAAAGTTTGCTGATGTTGACCTCAAGTGCTTCCTTGCACGGTAGCTCTCAATTATAGTTTGTTTTTTCATTTACTTCGAAACTTTGCTCCTTAAAAACAATTTTTTTTTTCATTAACCTAGCTCTAGCTGGCCTTCCTCATTGCAGGAAACATATGTCAAAAGTTCAGCTTCCCTTCCCCTTCTCCCTCCCTCACAAAGAAATTATTTTTTCATAACCTCTGAAGCAAAACCATCATTAAATTTCCAAATAACTGTTAGAGGGTTTTTTGGGAGGCTTAACTTTCCAAAGTAACCTGCAAGAAATCAGTAAGAGGGTTTTATTAACAGCTAATTAAAAATATCCTGATAATTTTTCCTATTTACAAAAATGTGGAGGGCAAGTAAGACAGTCATGTTGCACTGCTATAGAAAAGAGAGCATTTGGAGCAGTGAGCAAGAAGAAATGGGTATTCAGAAGGCCAATATTGGGACAGTCTCTGGTCTCTATTTTGTTCTCAGTTTTCTAAGTTCATAGCTTGTGGTGGATAACAGGATGTTCCTATTAAATATTGGTGAATATTAAGCAGTTACAGAATACATTTTTGAACATATTACAAGAAACAGCTTTCCACATGAGGCAGCATGTCCAAGTCCCTGCTGTTCAGAGCATTAGAAAAATTTGGGCAAATGCATGCACACAGGCATCCCTGTTTTTAAGGGTTTAGGAAAACAAGTATAGACTCAAAATATGAACTGAAAGTCAATAAATTAGGGTTTTACCAACCTGATGGGGTGTCGTGACTTAACCCCAGCTGGCAACTAAG
>VZTV01085596.1:0-10131 GCA_013400875.1 Anhinga rufa | reverse complement strand
ATTCTATGATTCTATGAAATGTTTCTGATATAAAAATGTTATTGCAAAATAGTCAGTAAAATCTGAATGTTCTGAACTTTCAGGAATGAAGTAAATCAGAACAGAAAAACCAGCAGTATTTTTCTAAGTGATCTTTTCCATTTTTTCATTATAGCATCAAATAACCAAAACCTACTGCTCTGGCACTGACGATAATGAACTTGTCTGGTTGAGCTGGGTATTGGATCTATGCATCTCCTTTTCTGTACCACTAACTGATTTTTGGAATAGGCTGGGTTTTTCAACACAAATATGTGTTCTATACATTTTGTTGCCTGAAAACCTTAAATTACCTTAACTTTCTTCATTCACTAATTCAGAAAAGTGGTAGTATCATTTTTAGTTCATTACTGTGGTTAAAAAACAGGTTTGTTTTAAATAATAATAAATAATACAAGTCAGCAGGGAATACTGGTGTGACATTAGGAACCAATCTGTGAAACAGTGATTTGGGGTCAGAAACCTGGGTTCATACCATTTTTAAACAGCAAAAGAGTTAAAATTGCAACCTAGTATTAACTCAGTGAATGGCCAACACTTTAGTAAATTAACAAATGACTATATTTTAGCTCATTTAGAATTTTCTGGCAACAATAGGGAGAGAACACATATTTGTGTTTAAAACCACAGGTATCTTGCATTTGAGAAAGAGGACAGGGTGGGTAAGGCTGTAGACAGAGATACTTGGACTCAAAGGAAATCAAGGAGAAGTCACCAGAATTTCTGGTGACTTCTCCCAAAGCCTTTTTGGCCAGATCTATGTTGCCTTCAAGAATCATTCCAACAAGGACATGTAAAAGTATCCATCTATTCTGGCAGTGTTTCAGACCCTTACAATTCCCACAGGCAGCACAGTGCATAGGGCCCCTTAGGATTTCACACAATCACAGAGTGGTAGGGGTTGGAAGGGACCTTGAGAGATCATCTTGTCCACCCACCCTGAGCGAGCAGGCACACCTAGAGCAGGGGGCACAGGACCGCGTCCAGGAGGGTTTTGAATGTCTCCAGGGAAGGAGACTCCACAGCCTCTCTGGGCAGCCTGTGCCACTGCTCTGTCACCCTCACAGGAAAGGAGTTTTTCCTCATATTTGAGTGGAACTTCCTGTGTTCCAACTTGTGCCCATTGCCCCTTGTCCTGTCATTGGGCGCCACTGAAAAGAGTCCAGTCCCATCTGGGGACTGGGATTTCTCTGAGGCAAGCTCTTCCATTTCTCCAGCCACTCTGACTAACCTAGGATACATGTAAACATAATGGTCAAGTATAAAGAACACTGCCTAACTCCTGGAATACTGAAAATTGTTTACGTTTTTTTTTTTCAATTTGCTAAGTGTCAATTCTTACAGAATTATCTCTGAATTATTAAAATAATTTCACTACTGAGAGTGAGATAATAATGAATTGTATTTCAGTGTCCCTGAGCTGCCATTGCTTCAGCTGTTCTGTCTGCCCACTAGTACATGGATTTCAAAAGGTTAAGACAAAATTGTATGGCATAATGACAATTCATATTTATTCTAATTGCCACAATTTAGTAGAAAATTACTTTGGCTAATAAATCACATTCAAGCATTCTTTCTCAAGACAAAGCCAGGCTTTATCACAAGGCCAGCTGTCAAGGATTGTTTGTTCTTTAAAGTTATGATCTTTGGAAGTATAAAAGCCCAAATGACATTGTCAGTGTAAGAGTCTTTTAGGAGAGTAAGATGAGTTGATCTGTCCAACAAAGAAAGCACAAAAATAATACTGAATGCTTCAATTCCTATGATTCATATCTGTTTTCACTTTCAAGAACTTGTTTCATTCTGTACCTACTGATATGAAACAATACACATTTCACATCTGTAACACATAGAACTGTCTAATTTGGGACTCAAAACTGATATTTTTGCATCATGAAATATTATCAGAAACAACAGATTATGTGGCAATACAATTTCTTTTATCAGTTAAAATGGAAGTAATTTTCTCTGTATGTTCAGAAATTTATTTTAAATGTTGTCTCCTGATCCTTCTGCCTCACTTCTCTTCCCTTAAAAAAAGATCATAAAACCTCAAAAGTAAACAAACTGTTACTTTCTGTTGCACTAACGAGTATATTGAATCCACATTGGCTGTTCTGTCACTTAATTTTCAAATCACTGAGTTAATGAGTCATTAGTGGCTAATATGTCAAAACCATTTCAAGGGGGTTTAATGCTCATGTATCTTGTATAGACCATAATTTGAATGCTTCTTTGGGTTCTCTCTGGGTTATGCAATAAAGATATAAACTGAAATCTTATGGATTCCTAATTTGTAGTCCACAGACATTTTTTCTTAATTAGGTGCAAGACTGTTCCAGAGAGATTTAAAAAAAAAAACTGAAAAACCCCATTTTCTTAAAATTTTGTTTCCTGAAAAATCTTGTTCATTCTTCATCTAGGGTTACTCCTTTTTAAAAGGTATGCTTGGACTTGTGCTTAGTGCTCAAATCTCTAAAGTATAACTAGATAAAGGTAGTTTTTTCATTTATTCCTAGCTTATTATTTGTAAGATCTCCTGTTAGGGCCAGACCTTCCCAAAACAATTTTGGCATTTATGATATCATTGCTGAATTGAATTTTCTCTACAGGGTCCTGAAGCTGAAACCACAAGAGCAGATTGCAGCTTCCCTTCCTTTTATCCTCAAGGCACATATTGCATTAATTTTAAATTGGTTTACTCTCATCTTCTGGGCACAATACATGATATTGTTGTAAAACCATGAAGTTCTATGTAATCTGGAGACCAAAATTAAATGTTACATGGTGTAGTCTCTCTTCCTGTATGTCATGACAACAGCATGCATCACCAAGGATATCCAAGAAAAACAGTGCCTCTGTAAGCCAAAAGTTATTAAGGAAGGAAAGTAATTTCTCTCAACAGTCTGAGACATGCCTGAGTCCAATGATATTTATGAAATTAATGTCTTGCCTCTTTGATGAGAGGCAAAAAGGTTAAATTGCTATATACATAGATTTTCATATCAGAACAATTAATTAATCTGGCTTTCAGTATAATGTAGACCACAGAGCCTTAAGCCAGTAATTTCTGCATTGGTTTCTCTCCCACAGCACTTCGACAAAAACACCCATGCTCTTTCCCAACTAACCAAAATTAATTATATTTATTAAAATATTAATACAGGCCAAGATTTCTGAAAGAACTGATTTCAAATATAGGAAAACAAAATATAGGCAGAGTCAAAATCTGGAAGACTTCTTTATGAAGAAGAACCTTAGTTATATTAGTAGCAATGTATAACATTCTTGTACACCTCCAAGTGTTTGTAAGTTAGTGATAAACTCTAAGAGGCTATCAGGTGAGAGATCTATGGCTGTTAAGTGGAATACCTCTATCATAAATGGCTTAATGGTAAAATTCTCAAATGAGGAAGACTTCCTCTTACATTTAGTAAGATTGCTGCATTTAGAAACTGCCTAAGGTCTCTAGATCAGTCTTACACTTCAAATTAATTCTGGATGTAACTTCAAGTTTCAATATACTAACTACAACTACCATATATGCATGTCATTTTCAGTGTTTTTAGGCAGAGAGCACATTTCAGGAAATACAGAAGGACTGAAAGTATCAAAATAATGAAGGAAAGAAAAACAATCTGTATCCTTCCCTGGCATTTCAGAACATTCTTACTAAGAACTTTAAAAGTAAGTGCAGCAGTTGATATTGCCTCAGCTTAGGGTTCACTGTACATATTTACATTTAAAGAGCTATCAAGCACTAGGTATTACCATTATTATGAGGAGAGGGCATAGACTGAATTTTACTGCTGAGGCGGTTGCCTTCCTCATTATTTTAGTCTTTTGAATTGCATAAAACCCTTCAATCTGTTGAATGACTCCATTTTATATTACAGATTTGCCAGCCTCTACAAGGACAGGGTCTGGTTGTTTTCCAAACAAGCCTGAATATCCTTACGGATAAACACATGGACAGATGGCCTTCTTCCCTGCTGATGTTACATTAGAAATGTGCTTGGAGGGAAACTCTGTCAACATCTCTTGAATCATATTTTTGCCTTATTTATTTTGAAATATTATCTAATGTGGTAAAGTTCATTTATATATTTTATATTAATGTTCAATGTAATCTTTGATTGATAAAGAATGTTCTACATTTCTCTTTATCTTTCTGCAGGGAAAACAAAGTGTGAGAGAATCTACCAAAGTAAAAACTTTAGAGGAACAGTAATTTTATAAACATTTCTTAATCTATTTTTCTTTGAGTTAGTTCACTTATAATACTGGTCCCTCCCTCCTCTCCCCAAATACTTAGGTGGTATTGAAGGACTGCACTCTCAAGACAGTTTTAGCAATAGCAAGTTGATGAAGGTGATAGTGAGTAGTCAGCATGGATTTATGAAGAAGAAATGTCTGACCAAACTGACAGCCCTCTACAATGAGATGGCTAACTTGATGTATGTGGAGAGAGCAATGGATGTTGTTTACCCTAAGGCTTTTGACCCTGTCTCCCATGGCATCTTCATAGACAAAGTGATGGCCTACATAAAATAACAGTTAAGTGGACTAAAAATGGCTAAACAGATGGGTTCAAAAAGTTGTGATAAGTGGCACAAAGCCCAGCTGGAGGCCAGTCCGCTAGGAATACCTCAGGGAACTATATTGGGGCCAACAGTGTTTAAACTCTTCAATTAATGACCTGGACAATAGCACAGAGTGCATCCTCAGAAATTTTGCATATGGCACAAACCTGGGAGGAGTGTGTGACACACATAATGGTTGTGCTGCCATTCAGAGGGACCTCAACAGGTAAAGAAAGTGTCGTCGTTTAGCCCCAGCCAGCAACTAAGCACCATGCAGCCGCTCGCTCACTCCCCCCACCCCTGTGGGATGGGGGAGAGAATTGGGAGAGCAAAAGCCAGAAAACTCGTGGGTTGAGATAAGAACAGTTTACTAATTAGAATAAAATAGCAATAGTAGTAATGATGATAACAATGATTAGGATAATATTAATAATATTAAAAGTAAAAGAACAAGGGAGAGGAACAAAACCCAGAAAATCACAAGCGGTGCAACCGCTCACNGGCCAACACCCCCCAGTTAAGATACTAAGCATGATGTCACACGATATGGAATATCCCTTTAGTCAGTTTGAATCGGCTCCCTTGGCTGTGCCCCCTCCCTTCCTGGCTTCCTGTGCACCCGGCAGAGCGTGGGAGGCTGGAAAAGTCCTTGACTAGTTCAGCACTACCCAGCAACAACCAAAACATCAGTATGTTATCAACATTATTCTCATACTAAGTCCAAAACACAGCACTATACCAGTTAGAGTGAAGAAAATTAACTCTATCCCAGCCAAAACCATGACAGAATGTCAACAGCCTCCTGAGCTGCATCACCAGCAGGTCAAAGAGGGGAGCCTTCCTTTCTACCCAGCCCTTCTGAGAAACATCTGGAGTGCTAGGACCAGTTCTGGGCTCACCAGTACTAGAAAGACATCTACATACTGGAGCGAGTCCAGCAAAGACCCACAAAGATGGTGGAAGAACTGGAGCATCTGCCATAAAAAAGGATGCTGAGAGAGCTGGGACTGTTCAGTTTGGAGAAGAGAAGGCTCCTCTGGGTGGAAGATCTTAGTAATGTCTATAAATACCCGATGAGAGGGAGTAAGACTAAGACAGACTTTTCTTAGCAGTGCCCAGTGACAGGAAAAGAGGCAATTGGTGCAAACTGGGATATGTCTAAATGGAATTTTTTCCTAAGAAAAAAAAAAATAGTCTGAGTGTGGCCAAGAATTGCAATAAGTTGCCCAGAGAGCTTTTGGAGTCTCCATCATTGGAAATACTCAAAACCTGAATGGACTCAATCCTGGACAACCTGCCCTAGCTGACCCTGTTTTGAGCAGGGGAGTTTGACCAGATGACCACCAGAGACGTGTTCCAACTGCATCAATTATGTAAATTCTACAAATGTAAATGAGTACAGAGTGATAGTAAGTTTTGCTCCCTAGGTCCCCACATGACTCCCAATAAAGCTGAGAGTATTTTCTTTCCTCAGAAGTAAATTAATACGTATTACAATAAAAATCAATCTGGATCAAGGAGAATTCATGTATTTATTTATGCATAAAGACCTTTACCTGAAAACTGCTTTCTCTCCATGCCTCA
Source organism: Anhinga rufa (assembly GCA_013400875.1). NCBI lineage: Eukaryota > Metazoa > Chordata > Aves > Suliformes > Anhingidae > Anhinga > Anhinga rufa. The sequence goes on along the minus strand of VZTV01085596.1, from coordinate 3,925 downwards.
GTGAGAAACTCTTCAAAAGCATATCCCTTAGAACCTTATGTGATCTCCTGGTGGCAAACATGGAGGTAAATTTTTCCTCCAGAGCTGCATTAGACACTCTGAGACAGTATTTATCAGTGCAAAAAAACCAAATGGATTACACTGACATTTACAACTGCACCCAAAAAACCCATTCAGGTTGTTCTTAAACTTGATAACCTTCACAGAAACAGGCAGTATCTTATTTGGTCTAGTTACACAGATATTTTACTTATAAAAGTTGTGGAGTAATGTCATGGTTTAATCCCAGTCAGCAACTAAGTATCACACAGACACCGGCTCAGCCTCCCCTCCACCCCCCAAGTGGGATGGGGGAGAAGATTGGAAAAAAAAAAAAAGTAAAACCTGTGGGTTGAGATAAAGACATTTTAATGGGACAGCAAAAGAAGACAAAATACTAATAATAATGGTAAAGGAATATACAAAGCAAGTGATACACAATGCAGTTGCGCATCACCTGCTGACTGATGCTCAGCCCGTCCCCGAACAGTGGCAGCTGCCTCCCGGCCACTCCTCCCAGCTTTATATGCTGAGCATGACACCATATGGTGTGGAATATCCCTTTGGTCAGTTGGGGTCAGCTGTCCCGGCTGTGTCCCCTCCCAGCTTCCCGTGCACCCGGCACAGCACGGGGAGCTGAAAAGTTCTTATTATAAACACTACTTAGCAACAACTGGAATGTGTGTTTTCAACATTATTCTCGTACTAAATCCAAACCACAGCACTGTACCAGCTACTAGGAAGAAAATTAACACTATCCCAGCTGAAACCAGGACAAGCAAAAAAATACTCTGAAAAAAACTTAACTTTCCTTTTCTGAAGAATACAACAACCTGGTAATTTAGAATTGTATCACATATATTGTCACACTGTCATTTAAATCAAGTGACAAGAGTACATGGCACTTAGGGACACAGTTTAGTGGTGGACTTGGCAGTGTTAGGTTTATGGTTGGACCCAGTGATCTTAAAGGTCTTTTCCAACCTAAATGAATCTGTAACACTATGATTATTAATTAATACCAATAAATTACCTAATATTAAAAATATTAATTTAGTTTTTTATTATTTTTTTATTTTTTTTAAATTAATTAATTAGCCATTAATGCTATATCTGGTTCTTCCTGAAGAAGTTTAAGTAGAGGTATTTACCAAAGACTCCCCTAAGATAATTAATACTCATATCTTGGCACCAGTAGCAAATATTCAAAAGATATTCCCCATTCCAGAACAGGGACACAGTGAGACTAACCTGCAGAGGAAATCAATTCTTATTTGCTTGTCAAAATACCTTTGTCTCTTAGTTCCTTTCATTCTGCAGGCTACATGAAACTTTTCCAGTCTTGCTTCAAATCACATATACTTTAGCTCTGCAGACTGACTGAGAAGATACATTACTGCACTCAGTAGGTGTGTCACCAAGAAGGAGCAACAGAACACTTCTATGAACAGTCATGCAGTGGCATGGAAACTTTTACACACTGAGACCAACTACAAAGTAATTTCTTGTTTTCAGTATGGCATAAAACCAGAGACATGTCCGAAGTAAAAATCCATGGACAAATCCATGCCAAATTAGTCCTGGTAGCATGTCTGAACCAGACTGACCTACAGCATATTGAGTAAAGATGAACATCTTTAAATCAGTAGTGAGAGATCAGATCTCTATAGGCTGTTACCAAAATCACTGGGCTATTAAAGATAGCTCCAGGACGTATTTGTACCTACCATATGTTTTCCATGCAGGTATAAAGCACAGAATTTCGTCTTATATATCTTTTTCAAAACAATGATTAAAATATAAAAAGTGCACTGTACTTATTTAAATATACCCTACTACTATAGCAGATGAAACCCAAGCTATACCACGTAAACTTTGAGCTGTTATTGCAAAAAAGCTTATACAGGGATTTGATGCAACTTTCCAGGAGGGAATCAGCAGCAAAGATTTATATAGGCTTTTACTCTTGCTGAGAAATCTCTATGAATTTTAGAAAATAGAAAGGGAACAGAGGCAGAAAGACTGAACCAAAACCAACATCATCGAGAGTGATAAAAGATAACAGGGTCTCAAAGACTGGCTATGTTTAGTTTTGGGATTTTTTTTTTTTGAGGCAGATCAACTATCCAACATCTGGCAAGGGAACTGTTTGCTTGCTTGTTTATTCTTTATTAACTTATTCATATGCTGCTGATATATAAGCAGTAATAAACCACCAAGAATTACCATAAAAGCAAGAACTAAAGGAAATTGAGGGAAAAGTCTCTTGTTCTAAAGGAGCCAAGTGTGGTTTTTATAGGAATGGTTAGGGAAAAAATACAGTTCTGTTCTCAAACTGGTACTAAAAAAACGTTAAAAAAATAATCATACAATCATTGACAATCTGTGTTCAAATTCATCTAAGGATTTAAAGGTGAGGTGCAAAAAAAGCACCAACATATCTTATATGAAGGCTAATGTAAAAGCAAACCTATCCCATAAAAATCTATTTAATCTACTCTGGTACCTCAGATGCTTTCAGTGTTTTCCTTTTTTTTTTAAATTACTCAGGTGTTGAAAGTTCTGGTCCTGTCCACATAAAAAAGTAACACTGTCTTGTTTGAGAATAATTATCTAGGCACCTTTGTCCTGACAAAAACGATTTGGGATTTTTAACTACTTGTGGTAATTCCTAACATCAACCCACAAATACAGCATTGAGACCAGATGTGTTGATTTCATCAGTAGTGCCACCCAGGTTTTTTTATAGTTGTTTAATAGTTAGAGCTAGAGGATTTGCCCAAGAAGTAGGAGATATGGTCCAATTCCCTTTTTAGCCTGAGCGAATTCATGTGTCTCTTACATTCCCTCAACTGTGCCAACCATGCTATAAGCGAGAAGATAATGATGGTGCTGTGACACTCAAAAATAAAATAATGCTTCATTGTGGGAGGATGGGAATTCTAATTTTATAACCTAATAATTAGAGTGATTTCTAAGTTCCATTGTGTCACGTCCTCAAGCCTCCAGCTAGAAACATCTATGACAAGTCCAACACAATCTTTTGAAGATACTATGCAGTCAAACCATATTTAAGCACTAGACACTTCAGAAAACACCAGACTCCTTTCTCCTTCCAAACCCAAGCCTGCTGTGCAGGTGGCTTTCAACTTCCACTAGAGACATATTTGCTGCCTGAAACAAGATTTTAAAAGGTTCACTAATTTATTTAAAGATTTTCTTATTTAGGCTTAAAAAATCACAAAGACAGAATGAATGTGTATATTTTTATCAGTTAATTCTTTAGTTAATTGATATATGCCTAACAATAGCTATTTAAGGCTTAATGTTCAGCAGAGTACTTTTTTTGTTGTTTCTACCTAACCACCCTGATATTTAATTTAGATATTCTAATTATAATTAGATGTTCTAATAATACAAAATTATAATTAGTAATATCATAGAATCATAGAACAGTTTAGGTTGGAAGGGACCTTTAAAGGTCATCTAGTCCAACCCCCCTGCAGTGAGCAGGGACATCTTCAACTAGACCAGGTTGCTCAGAGCCCCGTCCAACCTGACCTTGAATGTGTCCAGGGATGGGTGTTGCAGAGGTGCACAAAACCAAATTAGGCAGGTGATGTAACCCAAAATAATATTTATTCTATCAAAAAGTGTTTTGATACTCCAACAAACATTAGTAAACCACAGGTTCAGGATGCCAACAGGAATTAATACTACACAACTGACTTAAGAATTCTTAAGCTTTAGAATGATGAGTCAAGATGCACAATCACTCACCTAATAAGGTGAGGGCTCTCAACCTTGAGGAATTACCCTGGGCAGTGTCCCAACCCAAGCGGGGAGTCCTCAGCTGCAGACCCGCTGCTCTGAGGAGGACCGACTC
>VZTV01085595.1:13915-23951 GCA_013400875.1 Anhinga rufa | reverse complement strand
ACTGACTGATACCTACAAATGCTCTGTGTTGAGCTGAGAAGACCCTAAAGCCATAAGACATAACTTTTACACTAAATTTTACACTAACTGGAAAAACTTGACTCTGTATTTTCTGTCTTCTTGACTTTTAACTCCTTATTGAAATCATCTTTTAGTTGTTTATGCTGTCTCTATTTGCATCACAGATCAACAGTTTTTAACAAGGTGCTTCAAATAACTTCGTCATGCATTCATTTTAGTTTAAATGTGCCTTACTTATAAGTGCTTGATTCCGAACATTATGCTGACTTTGTGGAAATCAGGAGGATATTAATTAAAATAAACTGATATTTATCTTTGCCATTAACAGTGACCATATCCAGGCTAAAGGAAAGCAAGTAAAATATTAATAGCATAAGGTGATGTAGCAATAGCAATGTAAGTGAAGAGCTCAAGGAGCTAAACTAAGAATACTGCAAGTCATTTGTGAATACATTGCAACCTATAATACATGCTAATAAAAGTTGACATCTCCAGCTAAAATTAAAATTTTACCTAGTATCAATCAGTGTTGACATCCGTCCTGATTGTATGGGTTAACTGAGATCAAGTTTTAAATTACACAGGGTAGCTCAAATATGTTAAAACACAGATGTATAGACTGTATGAATGGAAGGCACTGAAATTGTGCAACACACTAGATAAGCTAGCACGCTATCTGCAATGCATCCATTAATAGGTCTTTAACTAGGGCACCATGTTTTAGCTAGCAGTACCATTTATCATTCCTCATGTATTAGGAATATTCTCATTTTTCTCAGGCCTGGCAGCTTACTGTTCCACAAACTCTCTATTAGGGGCTCAGTCTAACCAGAACAACTGGATGGAGCTGGTTTTCTGAGAAATATCAGGACAGGCATATGCTGATTCACAGATGCAAAATGAAGTAACAGCAACTCTGCCATATTTCAGAGGCCTTGGTCCCATGGAAAAGCTGTATATATTTGAAATGTAGGGCAACAGGGTGGAGTGTAGATGTCTGAGGTAAGGGAGGCAGACCTTTTAAGGGTCATGAAAGAAAGTTTTGTGGTAGATGTGAAGTCCTCTGTGTGAACAGCACCTGGGCATTCTGGAAGCGAGTAGAAGTGAGGAGGTAGCAGTTCTTCTGCTCTGTTTAACTGGCCTTACTTTATGTACTGCCAAGGAATTGTTTGGTTTTAACCCCCAATGCTGTTCATATATTGTTCCTGGTAAAATAAAAAGAGATTTACTAAGCAAATCATATATCTGTATACATGAATTCTACTACCACAGCATAAGATATGATTCTGTAAATGTAGTTCCACAGTATTTCAGCATGTCTTTCTCTTAGCATCTCACTACTCATAGGTTACTTGCCTCTCTGTGGGTTCTTCCTGTTTGCAGTATCCTTAATCTGGGGTGTTACAGCACAAGAGAGTGGTTATTATAACACAAGTGATAATGGGTATAGAAGAAATCGTTTGTGAAGGATAATTTACATAATGGGAATGATCTTAAGCCTTCATATTGACATTTTGATTGTTTTATACATGTGAAATATTAATTTGTGTCTTGAAACTGCTGCTCTTATGTGTACCTTGTAACTTGTATTTGCTGGTCAACAAGCTGAGTAGCAGTGTGGATGCTTACAGGTTCTACTGATGCCCCCATGTGGATGTCTGGTTAGATCACTTTAGTCTGCAGCTGAAGACATGGTTGAGTTTTACTGTTAATTTAATAATCATTTATTTCTGTGACATCCATTAATGGGCAAAAAAAGTTTGACTATGTGGGATACCATAAGTATTTTTGAACTATGCTTTCCATTCTCTATGAAATAGTGCTTGACTATCCCTTTTATGTATCTAGCATTTGAAATTATTGTTGACATATTGGGAATAGCATCACACTAACCAGTTTACTTTGTGGGATTCCTGAGACCCAAGAAAATTTTCATTCCAATATTAATGTCCTATAATAGCTATGATATAACAGTGGCCTAATTGGTTTGCCAACATGGAATAACCTAAATGTTATATGCTGATTTTTCTGCCCCTGTGGATGAATATAGTTATATTGTAACTATCTCAGAGTCCTGCACCCCTGAATCACTGAAAGTTAGTGTAGAGGTGCTGGAACTGTCTTTAAGTGTGACAGCTCAGATACTGTGACCTTGCTCTTTATAGCAACAGAGACCTCGGGAGGGCCTGATTTGTCTTCCTTCTTGACAGGGTAAGTTAACTTGCACAAAGGTCTTTAGTGTAAAAGACATCCTAATGCTGACCCATGTTATTTTAGTGTTCCTTAGGTCACAGTCGGCAAAGATTTCAGAAGGCAATGACAGACCAGATGAGCGTAATGATAGCGTAGGGCCTCAGGTGTGCTGAAGCAGCTGTTCCTGTTGGCCATATAACACTCTCACCTTGTGGCTGGGCACTTAACATCTTTCTTCTACCTCCGTCATGCACTGAGATTTTCAAATACAACTACACAGCGTAGATACCTAAGTACTTTTCAGAGTTAGGCTCTTGCATTATTTGAGTGTATATAAAAAAAGTGGTCCTAGGTCTCTGACAATAAACAGAGAATGCTAACTCCTACTCCTTTGAGTTTGTACATTTTATAGAACAAGAAGTATTTTCTAGGTCAGAGGGAAAGCTCTGCTCAGACATCTTAGTTGTGGAGCAAATAGTATTGATTTTGTATCTAATATGAAAATTTTGAAATACCTGCTTCATTTTGTTCCTAATATTATTTGATCTTACAATCATTGGACTTGTATACGGTGGGAAATTACACTTGTTAGAACCTGCTTATTAACATGATTAACTGAGCATGTAGTGCAGATAAGGACATTTGTTTGGTCTCATGACAGCTGGTCACTGCCTACATTAAGTGTGTGTCTAGGCTGGAGATTTCGCCTCTGAGTAAATCAAGTAACAGACTGCTAGTTAAGCTAGATGATGTGAGTGTAAATGGTAGCCAAAGCACTCCAGCATCGTTTGTGCTTATATACCTCCACACCAAGTGCCTGCCACTGTTTTATCTGAAGTTTTGTGCATAAGAACTGAAGAACCAGCAATCCTAGTGCTTGTAAATGAAGATACTTCCTAACATTTTCGATCTTGTTTCATGTCTGTTTTTTACCAGGAAACTGAATTTATTTGGCACACTGAGCTCTGGGGTGTTCAGTCATGCCTTTCCTTTGCAGTAGATGACAGAGAACATAACTTTTACTCTGCTTTTACACATTCAGTCTTTCAGAAACATCTAGAGACCTGTATAAAATTTGTTTCATGACTTGTGGTTGATAGCTGATCAATACTCCGATCTGCATTGTGTGAACTTGCTTCAGAGTTCCCATTAGTTCTGTGGATTTTGGATTTCGGTGGTAGGGTTGCTGGGCTATAGTATTATCTTACAGTTTTTCACTTATTCGGAAAGGAGCTCCTTCATTTATTGTTTTTAATGTCTAAAAGATAAAAACTAAAAAAAAAAGAAGAAAAAAAAGGCAAACTAGAATAAATGCATAAAGATCCCCATGCTTCTTTTACACATTTTAAATTAGATTGTGCTCATAAAGTGATTATTTTCAAGAAGAAGCTTTGCTTTCTGTTTATACTGAAAGCAGATAGATTGCATGGCATAAAAGATTTAAAATAGTCTACTTGTTTCACCTGTAAGCATAGATAACCCAGGATCTTTTCTAATTACTGAATATGAGCACTAACAATGTGAATGGACAAATGTGTCTAAAATAATTATGAATATTTGGCTAAATAACCAATATCTGCTTCCATTTGTAGTACTGATTTTCACTAGAAAATGGATTTACGCACACTAAAGTGCTAAAATAGCTTAGAAACAGATTTTGTCACTTTAGTCATAAAGGACAGTTATCACCTTACTCAATTTAGGCTAAAAAAACCCTGGCTGTTTTTTAGCAGAAAAACTCAGACAAACTGGAGAACGCAAGCAAATAAAAGCAAAAGTAAAGCCTAGTATATCCAACTTTTACTTTCCTGTGTGCATATTCTATTTTTTCTTCTAGAAAGAAAATGAAAAAACTTTATTAGTCAATCACCTTTTAAACACCTTTTCTTCAAATCTTATAAAGTTTCCACCTGTTTTTGTTTCCCCAGTCTTTTTTTAGCTCCCTCTTGCTTTTTGTTGTACTTCTGTAGTATATTTTGGAACAGAACATGATGTGTCTGCGCGTTAGAAGTGAAAATTTCTGTGTGTAAGTAAAGAAGTTATCAGTACATACTTCTGAAAACAAGTTACAACTCTCAATTTATTGATAATTTAGTACAACGAACACAGAGATTACAGCAGGCATTCCACAAATACAGCCAGTGCCTGGAAGCTTGTGTTTCTTTAGTCTGTCATCTAGGACTTGAGCTAAGCTGGTACAGCTACAGAGAGCAGGACAGCTGGGAATTCAGGATATCACCCATGATGATCGTGGGGCAGAGTTCATGCTGCATGAGGCAGGTGTTCTGTGTCCTGAGAACATGTTTGGTTCAGTGTATGATGACTGAGAAGCTGTTCTAAACGTAAGAGACCTGGTTCCAACCTCATGTTACGTGAGTTTTACGTTGGTAAAATCCATGAACTTCTGTAGACTCGCGCCTGATTTACCGCAGCGTGCCAGTCGATGTAGCTGAGGATGGAGCAAATTTAAAAGTGAACACAACTGGGCCAGGCAAAAGCTTGTAGACCAAATCTAGGCCAAGGCATAGAGCAGTGTCTTGAAAGCAAAATATAGAAACTCAGGTTCCTTTTTCTCTCTTTGATGTGTGCTCTGTGCTTTTGTGAGTGGCTAACGAGCTCTGTGTAATGCTGCCAATATTGAATGTTGCTGATTTTGCACAGAATACAATATATGACCCACTGAAAGGATCAGGCTGAAGAAGAAATAATAGCAGAGAGGATAAGCAGCTCAGGCATTCATCTTTGTGCAGTGTTGCTGGGTGTTCACCTTACTTTTGACCTTGGCATAATAGTTGAAATCATTAATGTATGTGGCAAATACTGTAAGTGATGAAGGCATTCAAAAGGGATTTTTCTTTGGTGTGATTTAAAGAATGCAGTCATGGCATTCCCCAAATCTGGGTAACGGGCATCCTCACTTAGCTTACAATGATATTTATCACTATTTCTGAGTTTGTAATTTTTAGTTCAAGTTCCATAGTTATTGGTTGACTATTTCAAGTTAGTTTAGAGCCAAATAAAATCCCAGGTGATTTCAAAAAAGGAATTTGACATTAATAAAATGTGAAGAAAGACATTTGCAGACTAGAGCAATTTCAGCATGGGGCCCCCAGGGAGGTTGGTGGCCGAAGCTCTTGCCCTGCAAACAGACTGAGCCAGTGGGGCTGGTTCAGCCTTGGAGAAGAGATGGCTCTGGGAGGACCTAACAACAGCCCCCCAGTACCTACAGGAGGGTGCTCAAGAAGACAGAGCCAGGCTTTTCACAGTGCCACGTGGTGTTAGGACGTGAGACAACAGACAGAAGTTGCAACAAGAGAGGTTCAGACTGGATATAGGGAGGAACTTTCTCGCCATGGGGCAGAGGGGCAGTGGTGCAGGCTGCCCAGGGAGGCTGTGCTGGCTCCTTTCTGGGGGTGTTTCCAGACTAGACTCGACACAGCCCTGAGCAACCTTGTCTGACCATGCAGCTGGCCCTGCTGGGAGCAGGAGGTTGGACTAGAGAGCTTCTGAGCTCCCGCTTTGCTTGGATTATCCAATCATCGTATGATCCTATATCCACATTGTCTACATGAATGAGGGCTCCGACCTTCTGTCCTGGACAGTGTGTCCCAAAATTTTGTTTGAAAAATAAAATTATGCTCTTCAAGCTCCTTCCATGTGCTTTCTAAATGAAGGAGAGGCTTGCATTACTGCGGACACAAACTGATGAGCTGTGAAAGTATGGGTATTGATCAGTTGTATCTTTGTAACTAAGTTCTATTCCTTGTCCAGTTGAGAGGTTCACTTAATAGTAATGAAGTGTAATTTTATAAGAGGGGTGGAGTGTTTTGGGTTTTTTTTTTTTGGATTGGGGTTTTATCTTTTCCCCCCTCCAAATAACAGTAGAGGGTTAAAGATTTTTTATTGTAATTTTTGTGATTTGGGGTAATTTTATAACCTTTCTACTAAGTCATTATGCAGACATTTAGTGTAACAGCTTGAGGAATGCTAGATTAGGAAGTTGGGTTACTCACAGTCATACTTGGTCTTTCCTAGCTGTGAGAGTCCTGTTTTAACACAAGACAGTGGACAGTCATAAAGGTCAGGATAAGGAATGCCATGGCCCAGGCTTGCTAATGGAATAGGATGAATGCGAGACCACGCGGAGATTTGATATATTCAGTGTGAATTTAGTGTGGCTCCTTCAGCTACTTGCCATACCTGAAAGTTGCATCAGAGTCACTTTGATAAAAGGGAACTGTGCCCCTTTGTACAATGTAAAGGTACCTCTTTGCATATGTTTCAAAACAGTGTGGCACAGTACAGTTATAGAAATATATGTAAAAAAGAGGTCTCATAACTCTCATTAAAGCCTGCATTTGTTTTCTGAAAATTCATTTTCCCTTCATTTGTTTCAGTATTCAGCTTTTTATAGTAGAACAACGAGCTGCTTCTCTTTTGTTCCCAACGTGTGTTCAGTCCATCCTATAGATCAACTCCAAATCAGTGGTTTTCTGTCCTTCACAATTTGTGGACCCCCCTGGATAACTTAAAACAGTAAAAATTTCATGTTTTTTAAGAAGGTTCTGATGTGCCATGCCTAGTTATATTTCACAGATTCTGCAGAGGTAACTGCTGGACCCCTGTGGTCTTGCTTGGACTAGTACAGTGCAGATTTGAAAAACACTGCCAGATCTAGATTTTTTAAATAAATGGATCACTGTCGGACTTCAAATTTCCCAGCAGATTTCGATGTGTCCTTGATATCAAGCTTTTATTTTCCACTTATGAGTGCAAAGATTTTACTATTTAACATGGTACTATTGTAAAGCAAATACAGACCATTTGATACAGCTGCATGGTCTACCAATATCCAGGGAACCTCAGTTTTTAATCTCTGCGATGGACCTTCTGCCTACTGCTGCCACCCAAACACCCTGGTGCTTTTGCATTGCCTGACCCATGTGCAGCTTCCCTTTTCCTTTTTATGCTGTGAAACTGCTTGCACGATTTGGCCTGCTTCCATAATCTGACTGGCAACCAGGAGGTTAAAACGATGTGATTAGTACCTAAGCTTATCCCTTTACAGCCTAAAAGAAGCACCATTAAAGGGAATTTGAACTCAAAGGGTTTGTTTCAGCTGGAAATTTCAAAGCTTTAATGTTTTAAATAGGCGTGCAGTTTCCTATCCTTGGCTTTTGCTAGCATGACTTTAAAATCCCAGCTGAGGTTATGAAGATTTTTAATACCACATTTCACTTTCTTTCTTCTCACCTATTGTCAATTAAAGTACACTTAAAATACCCCATAATCATGAATACAAAAGATGTCTTTTGCTTGCTTCCTTTTCTTTTTAAATCTGTTCAATCAGGTCATTTTTTGAATGGATATGAGGAGAGAGATGCATCATAAGGTAGTCCCATTGGTGTGCTAGGCACTTGAAGGGGGCTGCCTGTTAAACTGCTAAATAAAAATGTAATTTGAGGTTATTTTTTCTGCTTCTTGTGGAACTTCCCTCTGTTTGGTTATTGCTGTTTTATCTCTACCAGAATGATTAATCCCTTTGGGCTTATAAAGTTGCATATTTTTACCTTTGGAATAAAACAGATTGTACTAGATGATAACCTCTATGCATAGATAATGTATTGATATGTATATTTCATACATCAGGAGAAAAGTATAGATATGTTAAGTGCAGATTAATGCTATTTGTTTACTGTTATGTTATCAGTTCTCTTATTACTTTATCATTTGCATTCTTGATTATGAGAAATATTTTATGAGTAAACAGTCTCTCACATACCTCCTTCATTTCTAGGACTCTAGGTTTATCAAAGGTAAAAGAAACTTTCCTTGATATTAAAATTTGTCCTATTGTTAAAATTTGAAATTGAGTCAGTTAAATGACAATGAATCAAGTACTAATGGAAAATAAATTTCCTAATCAGCTGAAATAGGATAGGAAAGGTAGGAACTGCTATGGTAATATAAATCAGGTTCTGTCACACGCTACTTACTGCAGTGATGTTTAATTCTTTGCTGAAACACAAGAGCTGTACTTTTCAGAAAGTTTTACATAAAGTTAAACTACAGGGAAATAGCATGTGTAGTTCTGATAATTTCACATAATTAAGTTTCAAATCATTTTTCAAATAGTAAATGAGAAAAAAGAGAAATATGCAAACAACAATGATTAGAAATGGTAAGGGACACTGAAATGTGTCTAGAATAAAACAAATAATATTAAAGAAATACAATTCTAGTATTCTTTAGTTTGCTTCTCATCTTTGCTGCTAGCATACGTTTAAAATTAAGTGTAAGATCTCAGTATAATTCAAATGACTATGTCTGTATTCAAAAGGCTAAGTTGTAGGTAGAAGTAATAACTTTTATAGTACCAAAATTGTTGAAAAAATTAGATAAGCTTTCAGGCACCTAAAATAGAAGCCCAGAGCTTTAAAGCATACTACAAGTTGAGAACAATTGCTGAGGGATTAATTAGATTTTTAATAGTTAGACCATCTCTGAAAAAAAGTCAGTTGACAGCAGTACAGTTAAGGTGATGCTAGTCATTAGGGAGGAAAGAGGGGTATTAAGGTGGCAGCCTATAGTTTGTGGAACCAGAAGTTAGTTGGAGCCACTAGAACGTACTATGAAGTCAATTCCTTCCATTGAATCTGTGCTCTTGCACATACATCTTTCAGATTTTCCTAGTCTGCCTAGCATTAGAGCCATTGTCTACATAGCAGCTCTTGCCTCAGTTGCTGTTAAAACAGAAATGTGCAGTCTGTAATAGGTTCTTGCAGTTGATGCATCTCTTACATCTGGGATAATCAATCAGTGAGTCAACTGGGCTGAAATCCCATGAAATCCTATCCCACCCATTTTGTCATTTGCTTAACTTCCAAAGGATAACTGGGTATTACTTGTGTAGACAGTTCCTAGCTTCAGAAGGACTCTGAGTCACTCCTGTTATCTGCTATACCTCCCTGTGGAAGTGTCCAGGCTGTTCAAATGGCTCTGTGCTCTGCAGCTACTCCACCCAGTCCCCAGCTCACCTGCCTCCTTCCTCCCTTCCTTTCTGTAGGCTGGCAAAGTCAGGTATGGGCGTTGCTAGCTGCATAAATGCACCATATTTCTGTCTGATCATCAGTGATAGCCTGATGTACTGGTAGAAAAGAGGGATCCTCATCCACCTGTGCAAATTTTGTTTGTCTGTGATAATTTACCTATGCCTTATCTTTCTGTCTCCGAGTGAATCTACTGTTTCTTTGTTGATTTGACCTCCTGACTTGGTTAAGAAAATACTTCATTCTTTGCTTGGTGAATGCAAGTCTAGTGGTTACTCACAACAAACAGTTTTGTGAAAGCTGTTTTAACCCTCTTTCTTAAGTTTCCCTTATGACAGCCTTTCCTTAAGCATCTGAGCAACCTTTCCCCATATGGAAAGGTGATAAAGGAGAATCCCTTCCAGCCTCTCTGGCACCTTTGGTTTGGGTAGCCGGTGTAATGTAAGGAAAAAGCAGATGTCAGTCCACATCCCAGGGTGATGCTTCTTTTATCATTGCCCATTTTGCATCACGTCTGCAAACCTTTCCTGCATGAATTTATTCCTCTGGCTCTAGTATTCTCTTCTTAGGTGGGCTGCAGCCCCTCTCATGGCTCCTTATCCACCCATACTTCTGCAGGTGTTATTGTATTGGGTTTAGGTGGCAAGGTTTTGGTAGCAGGGTTGCTATGGGGATGGCTTCTGTGAAAAGCTGCCAGAAGCTTCCCCCCGTGTCTGACAGAGCCAGCGCCAGCCAGCTCCAAGATGGGCCCTCCGCTGGCCAAGGCCAAGCCC
>VZTV01085595.1:0-13383 GCA_013400875.1 Anhinga rufa | reverse complement strand
GTTAGATTTTCTCTTGCCTGTACAGCTGAGGAGGGGGAGTGATAGAGTGGCTTTGGTGGGCGCCTGGTGCCCAGCCAGGGTCAACCCACCACAGTTATCCAGGTCTTTCCCTTTGTCTCCATTTCTTTGTCCTTGCCGCATGGTTCTTTGCAGGCCCTACTGAGGCTACAGGCACCTGAGATACTACCAGTAGTATCTGCTGAGGGATCCTTCCTTTATTCATGCTAAGGGGACACATAACGCCTGTTACTCCATTTGCTGATGGGTTTTTTTAAGGCATCTCCTAGAAAGCATGCCAGATGCAGAAGACTGGGCTTAGCCTACAGACTGGATGAAAGGTGAAGTATATCTTGTTAATGGCCATTGAAGAGGTTAGAACTGAAGCATCAAGAGCCTGAGTCATTCTCTTCTGTGCGAACAATGCAGAGAGAGAGCAAGAGCGAGAGTGAGCAGGAGCTGCTTTATGGAATCTCTACCAAGACAGGCTTTTCTTGGGTGATCTTTGAGCGGCTGACAGGGCTGGTGTCAGGGCCACTCTGTAACAACAGCACAATGCAAAGCGAAGCTAAATGTGGAGGTAAATCTGGGCTACCGCTTCTTTCAAGACTAAAACCTTAAGCTGTCCAGGCCTTTGGACTTGATGTTCTTGCGGAAGATGAAACAAACAGAGCAGCTATGAGGTTAGAGAGTGACTCAACATTTGTTCTTCAAAAGGAGCTTGGCAGCTGTGGTGCTTTCATATCAGCAAGACAGTTGTGTTTTATAAAATGAATTACAGGCCTGTCCCTTTCTTTTTGTTCTGTATTCCACATCCATTTTACCATTATTCAATTCGTTTTAGAGTCAGCCTGTCTCATTCACAGTGCCACCAAAGAGATGCTATCTGAGCTTTTAGTGTAAGCTTTATATACCTCTGGGTCAAAGTCTTCTAAGTCTTTGCTTGTTCAGAAGTTTGAATTCAGACCTCAGGGTAAAACTAAACGTAATCACTGTACTGAGTTAAATAAGAGAAGCAGCATTTGTCACTGGCACTCATTATGGCTGTTATGTGGTGAAACTAAACAGATTTGCAGAATAAATCAAATGTATCTACAATGTCAATTTATAATATTTTCTAAAAAAAGGTTTTGATCTTAATATGCATTTCATTGTAATTGGTTTCTGAAAACCTGTCAGCGTGAAGTGAAATCATCTCATACTAATATGTCCATTAATACCATTGATTTTATTAGATGTAGAAGAGATCAAAATTCAACTGTTAATATTAAGTAGCTTATAAGCCTTACCAACACTGTGGCTTATTACAAATTATTATTTACAAACCTGGTTGTGATTTTTTTCCATGAAAGATTTAATAATACCAACGCGAACTTAAGAAATAGGAAAGAGACTCTTTCTATGTAAAAAATATGTTTATATCTTGTTGCAGCCAAACTATCTCTCCCCTGCGCCCAAGTTCTGATGCAGGTAAAGTGAACAGAGGAACAATGTGTTACCCTGAAATACTGGGAGGAAACCAGCCATGTGGTTTGAGAGATCTTGCTTTCTCTCTCACTTTCACTTTAAAGAGATCTCAATTTCTGTCTGTCCTTCAAGTTACTGGAGACCAATTAATAATGAAATTGAGATGTGGTTTCCAGCAATTTTTGCAAAATTTGCAAATGAGAGTTTTCTGTAGAAATATACCCCAAGATGTAATTTTTAAGAACGTTTTTATTGGCTCTACTTTTCAGAGTTAAGAGAGGAGCTCTTGCTAGAGGTATGTTTAAAATATTTAGCAAGCAGATGTGAGCTTACTCTGTTCACCCTTTGGTGCAATCCAGGTAGCTGTGATAAGCACAGTACAGTACACAAAATAACAAATCCTGCCAAGAGGCAGAATGTGGATTTAGCACTACCCTGCCATACTGGTGCAGTTCCTTGGCAGCCCTGAGAATGGACAGAGTGGGTTGATGTGTGCTTGTAAAATACCACATGAATATGGAAACTCCTTGTCCCTGCCAAAGGTCTGATTATAGCTGAATGATTATTCATTTCCGTAAAGATATGCCATAATTCTCTTAATTTATTTCATAGAGAAAACTAATTACATTTAATTGAGTCATGGCAAAATACAACAGCTTTATAAGGGATAAGTCCTATCTGTTTCTGTCGAGAAATTCAGAACATTGTTTTACAGAATAATGATCTTTTGTTTTGGCAGAAACCCTTAAAAACATAGACATATGAGAAAGTTTTGGTTTAATTTTTAAAGACTATCAAAGTCAAATAACTCTCTGTGAGGGATTTTTGAATTGCTGCATTAAAAACAATGGCTTTTTATGAAGCATTCAAGAAATTGTCATTGAACTATTGAAATTGCCCAGATAGCATAAATATGGAAGTGAATTGCAAAGGGTGAGAATTTCTAGAGAGATTAGGAACATGAAACCTGATGCTACAAGTGAAATTTCTGAGATTTTTGGAATAATGCTATGAATTTCTCTTTCAGAAATTCAGAAAATGCTGTATACTTAACACCCTAGGCCTTTTTTCAGGTCTTTTCTTTGTAAAGAAAAGGTTTCTCACAAAGAGAGAGGAAATACTCTGTCCTTCAGTAGTGATGGTGCAGGGAGAGAGTTCAGGTTGCTGTTCTTTCTGTCTGTCATCTGAATTGCTGCTGAATACATAATGATGAACACTGGATACATTTTTTTCCTGGATTAGTCCTTCCACTTGGCCACCTATCTCAAATACCCTATTAATTTCATAATCAAGTTCATAATTGGTGGGTTGGACCAATTTCTGTTTGTAGATATGCTTATGTGACACTTGCTTGCATTGTTGGGAATCTATGATGGTGTCCAAATAAGAGTTAGTCTTGTTTGTTTCTCATACTATGATAGATCTAATTTTTTTTTAATGAGTTCACTGCTAAGAATTTTTAGAAAACATAAATATTTTAAGAGATCTGATGAAAATTACTGCCTGTAAATTGCAAGCAGTCACCAGTTTGCTTTGCCTCTGCTTTTCAGCCTCACATTATTCACCCAGTCCAACTTCAGCTTTGTCTGCTTGTTAAACCATTCCCAGCTTTGACACAGAGCCTTTTCCTCTGCAACAGACTGTCAGCCTTTCTTTATCTCTGAGACTAGTAAGGCCACCAAAGAGATCAAAATTTTTCATACCTGGCTTTCAGTATGTTAATTTTAGTCTATAATATTATCAAGTATTCATTCTAATATTCATTAATTAGGCTCAGAAACTATTTTTGAGTCTGATTATAAGATGCCTTGTAAAATAAAATACAATTATCCTGAGCTGAGTTTTTTCATTTGTTATTCTTACTCATAAAAAACTATCAAACATGGCTTTCTCTTTTTAAAGCCATGCTGGTTAATGTTTCTCATGTGATAGACGGCCATGCATTAAAGTAAGTCTAAAATGAAGAAATTGCCTCGTAAAATGATGAAGCGTTGAATTGATGAACTTGAAATCTATGAAGATTTCTTATCTGGTAAACTAAACTGAGCTACTTAATTTGTAGTCCATGAGGAACCAAGAAGGGGAGAAAAAAGGTCTAGATATGCATAAAAGAGGATCAGCTTTATTAGGAAAGGCAAAAATGATTCTGTAGTTGAGACTCAGGTGATCTGAATAGGCTTAATAAAAGCTTCTTTAAGTGATGGAATAAATATGTATTAATATATGCTGAAATCTATAAGGAAGGATCTCTTAAAGGGGTTATGTAGAATGATCTGTATTCATAGTCATTGTATGTCATAGAAGTTTTTAAAAGAACTACTAACTAAAGTGCTGAAATGATCTAAAACACATACAAGGTAATAATATATTATTGACTTTGCTGCAGACCAGTCCAGAGATAAATCATCTATTAAGACTTCTGAATATTTTCATCTTTTATCCTGATATATCACCACTAAGAGTGCTACCTTTCTGCTACTGTCTGTATCACTGCTGGAAGATTTGTTGCCTATATTTACAGAGATAAAAGACTTTGGGAAATTTTTTTTAAGATGCCCCGTGAATCTCAATACTGTTACTATGTCATAACTGTACTAAGATATAGAAGCTTTTCTGAAGTCATTAATATTTTGATTATCAAAAATTATCTACAGATTAAAAAGTGCTATTTATATTTGCAGGCACAACCTTTGCTTTCCTCAATATTTATGCTTTTTTTTTCCTTTTTTCTCCCAGGGCACAATATAGAGCTATGATAGCAACCGGAGGAGTCATAACAGGACTGGCTGCCTTAAAAAGGCAAGACTCTGCCAGATCTCAGCAACATGTAAATCTTGCCACAGCACCAGCTTCTGAGGAAAAGAAACCAGTTAGACGCCGGCCCAGGGCAGATGTAGTAATTGTCAGGGGCAAAATCCGTCTCTATTCTCCATCAGGATTTTTCCTTGTTTTGGGAGTGCTTATCGCATTCTTAGGAATTGCAATGGCCATCCTTGGATACTGGCCCCAAAAGGAACCGCTTTTAGGATCTGAAGATAATCCATCTGTAAATGAAACCCAGGTCCTGAGGAGCCAAGGAAGCCTTTTACTTCGTTTCTTTGAACAGCATGTGCACTCGGATAAGATGAAAATGCTGGGCCCTTTTACTATGGGCATTGGAATCTTCATTTTTATCTGCGCAAATGCCATTCTGCATGAAAACCGTGACAAGGAGACAAACATCATACACATGAGAGCCATATACTCTACTGTACTCGACATCCACACCCTGAGGATCAAAGAACAAAAGCAGCTGAGTGGTGCCTTCACCGGCTTGTTGGGGGAAGGAGAACTCAGGCACAGTGGGAGCTTGTGTGCATCACGACTCGCTGCAAACACAGTTGCACCTTTCTCTGGCTTCAAGAGTAATTTTAGAATGGATAGTTCTGCTGAAGAAGAAGAGATTACCCTAAATGAAGATAGGACCACAAGTAGCCTCCTGCCACCTCTGGTGACTGAACAATCTGGTTCAGTCTTTGGACTTTACCCTCATTCCGGCAAGACTTCAGATGACAAAAACACTAGCTCTATAAAGTGTGAAACAAAATCCATTGTGTCATCTTCTATTAGTGCTTTCACACTGCCAGTAATTAAACTGAATAACTGTGTTATTGATGAGCCCAGTATAGACAACATAACTGAGGACTCGGAGATCACTAGGAGTTGGTCTAGAAATCTGTCGATGGATTCTCTGGCCATTCCACTAACTGATACCAATGAATCCTACAGACCGGCTGCTACCATGCTGCCACGACACAATTCATTTGTGGACACGCCATCTGATCAGTTCAAATCTTCAATGACTCTTGGACCAAGCACAGGAAAGCTTTTATCCCCCGGCACTGCCAAGAAACAGTTTGGGTCCAACACATCTTTGCATCTTCTGTCTTCACATTCAAAGTCCCTGGACTTGGACAGGGGTCCATCTACGCTCACTGTCCAAGCTGAACAAAGGAAACACCCCAGCTGGCCCAGACTGGATCGGAGCAACAGTAAAGGTTATATGAAACTAGAAAACAAAGAGGACCCGATGGATAGGTTACTTGTGCCACAGGTACCAGTCAAGAAAGACTTTACTAATAAGGAAAAGCTTCTTATGATATCAAGATCTCATAATAATTTGAGTTTTGAACATGATGAGTTTTTGAGTAACAACCTGAAGCGAGGAACTTCTGAAACAAGATTTTAATATTTAAATTGCAATTTAGAAGATGTCATACAGTATTTTTTAAAAAAAAACATTTTACCAGGTGTTTCCTTTTCAGTGAGACTAGTACAAGCCTGTTTTTAACCAAAAGCTTAATAGCCCATTAAAATTGGCTTGTGTGAACAGAGATCTTCACCTTTGTAATGCCAAGAGTTTTTTGTCTTAGTAATATACAGCTGCAATACTGCACATTTTCATTGCTCAGAGAGTTTTGGTACAACTGATTCCAGTTTTTCCCAAGTTGCCATTTCTTTTGTTCTATATAAGCATGTTACTTTCTATCAATTTGACTCCAGAAGCCTGCATTAGGAAAAAAGCTCAATTTATCTGTAAGTTCTGTTTATTTAATGACTGCAAGAGTCTAAAAACAGTGCTTGCAGTCTAGAATGGGAAGTGAGCAGGAGCACATACTGGAATTGTCAAATCCAGACCTTTATCCTAGGTGTTGTCTTTCATGTACGGTACATCTCGGTAACTGCAGTCTTGCCATTGTCATTGTGAGAAACTTGTTTACATATTGGAGTGGGTGGATAGAAAAGAGTGACTATAATTAAAACCATTTTTGTGAATTCATTGTAATTGGTCGAGTTGAATGCCAGTGTTGTGAATTATTAACTATGCTTTGTACAATAATCTTTCTACATCCATAGTACTTTAATCCTGTAATTCTGGGAAAACTTACATAAAGTAAGAAATCTGAAAATTCTTCTGGGATTAGTTCTCTAAATCACTTTGATTGGCAGCAGTTTTAAAATCAAAATATACAGATTCAATTAAAATTGTTGGAACATGATGAATTCCAACAGGATTTTAGGAACATGGTGTATAATAAGATGTTATTGTGACATGCATCTGAAAAGAATAATGGAAAATGAATATATTGCCTCTCATTACAATAGCAAGATGCTAAATAACTAGATTGATGTTCAAAATACTGATACAAAGCATACAATTCAATATGTATACTAAGATAGTATGAAAGCCCCATGCCTGAATTTTGATTTATATATTTCACATAATTATTGGTGTGATGGTTCACTGGAGGCTTAGCTGTGGCAATTTGCATTACAAGATTTTGCAAAAGGAAGTGACATTTAAAACAATGTTTTTCTCAGCAAAGCAAGCTTCACAGTTGACAGTTGTAGGCTATTGCTAAAGAAAATGAGAATTTGAATGTGCATGCCAGAAGGTTTTCATGTATTTCATTAAGGTATTTAGGCCGTGATCCTGCCATGACAGCCATGCTAGAGAATGTCACTTCAAGCTGCAAGGCTCACCTAACAGGATGTTGGTCTTAACTGGTTGTTTTTTATATTCACTTAACCTAAATACTCAGGAATTATTTTTAATGGCTTTTCCCAAAAAGAATCAACCCTGTTAAAATGTTGTTGTTCTTCAAATATGAAAGATGAAAGATAAAAATACCGGCTTTTTTTTTTTTAACATTCAGCTCCATATTTCAACTGCGCGATGTTTATGTATCAGGAGCATTACTTGCTCAGTGAATTGAGGCATAGTGTTAACTGTTAGAACCTCAAGCCTATATATTGTAACAGAGTTGGCTAAATATTTTGCTATGAAGCTTTTAATAACTTTCTGGTTTGTGTTCTTAAGACATTTGCTATTTTTTGAAATAAAATGTCTATCTACATATACCCATTTTAAGACCTGTTTTTCCTCTGTGATCTCAAATCTTCCATATAAAAGTATAATTAAGTGTCATAACATTGTATATAATATTGTGCTTAATATATTAGCCTGCCACTAGAGATTTGGCAATGACTAATTGATTTCAATGACATTCCCACACATGTAAAGGCTGATTTTTTTTTTCCACGTAATGTGAAATGTATTCAAAGTGGCTTTGATATAAAGAAATTTTATATAAAAGGAACATCCGGTTCATTTTAGTTTAGCAGTGATTATTACAAAAATGGAAAACTATTAAAGATATGAATGGTGTAAGCTTTTATTTCCTTAATAGCTACATAAAATCATAGCCTAAAAGACTGGGTTTTGGGTACCATCATATGTGGGAATAGCTGTCCTTTTGTAAGTATAGCAGGGCATGAGCTCCTAATTTTAACTTAGATACCTGGACTGAAAAATGTACTCACTTTGGAAAAGCTTTCCCCCTTGGGAGACCAAGGTAAGGCTACTGACTTAAAGCAAGAAATCAAAATAGCACCATGCAAAGAAAGTCCGTGGCTGACAGACTAACTGCAAACGTACTCCCAAATTACCCAAAAATGGAATATTTCATTCGGATAATAACAGGATGGTTGAGGTTGGCAGGGACCACTGGAGGTCATCTTGTCCAACCCCCATGCTCAAGCAGGGTCACCTAGACCCAGTTGCCCAGGACCATGTCTAGATGGTTTCTGAATAACCCCAAGGAGGGAGACCGCACAGCCTCCCTCAGCGACCTGTGCCAGAGCTTGTTCTCCCTCACAGTAAAAGAATGTTATCTGATACTCAGAGGGACCCTTCTGTGTTTCAGTTTGTGCCCATTGCCTCTAGTCCTGTTGCAGGGATGGAGGGCTCGGACTCCTTTATCAGTGCTGATTTTGGAAGCCAACTTCAGAAGCAAGAGCCAGGCTAGCCACCTCCTGGTGTGAGGTGAGCTGTAGAGCAGTCAGATTGCTCATGTGCCTTGCACAGCCATTAGCATCCACCACACCCCACAGCTACATTCCCACACCTAATTTATATGCAAAGGCACTACTAACAGGTGTAGGCAATGATCACCCCCAGTCTCCTCCCTGCTGAGCTGCCTGGAATTGCAGACCATCCTTCTGGCATGAGGGGGACAGGACCCTGCAAGCTCACCACTGCTGAGTTCACTCCCAACATCCTGTCACTAGGCACCAGGCTCTTTTCAGAGCCTGGCTCCTTCTTTCTTTGCACCCTCCTTTAGGTATTTATATATGTTGATAAGACCCCCCTGAGCCTTCTCTTCTCTAGGCTAAACAGTTCCAGCTCTCAGCCATTCCTTGAAGGAGAGATGCTCCAGTCCCTTCATCATCTTTGTGACCTTTCACAGGACTGGCTCTAGTATGTCCATGTCTCTTGTGTACTTAGGAGCCCAGAACTGGACCCAGCACTCCAGGTGTGGCCTCACCAGTGCCATGTAGAGGGGAAGGATCCCCTCCCTCAAGGGTAATGTAGGACTTTGCATCCTTCCATATTCCTCTAGTAGTTCCAACTCAAGCTCAAGTCAGGAAAACTTGTAGATGTTCAAAAGGCCTGAACATACAGTCTTCATGTATGGAAGTCAGAAACTGCAGCAGGGTAAAGATGTCTGAACCCTTTGCAGTGCATAAGGAGGGTTAGGAACCCTACGGTGGCCAAAATGGGAGTCAGGTACAGTTGGCAAGTAAGGAACTGGATGAAGACAAGAACATGCCTTAACCTTAAATTCTATCTTTTGGGCATAAATATCATATTCAATCTGTTGCTGATCCAGTTCACAGACTTTTTTCTTTTAAATTTCATTTCTGTTATTGATGCCCTATGCAGCCCCACAATGAGTTGCTCTGGTACAACTGCAGGGTGAAAAGCCAAAAAAAGGAAGCTTTAAACTAGTTTTGTCATCAGAGAAAATAATTATATAGCTACACCACAAGCCTTTTCAAGGAATAAGAAGCTAAACCTTACATCTAGCCAGAGGAAATGTTATGGTACTGCATCCTTTGTATGTAATAACACCAAAAAGGAATAATTTAGAATGTGCAAGTGCTGAGTTTGCTCCTTCCTCTGCCTAAGACTATTGAAAAAATCATATTTTCTACCTCTCAGGTAAGCACCTTAATCACTACCTATGGATTAGACTGATATTAAGGTCTGTCCCTCCCTCCCGGGCAAAGCTCTTTCACTCTGCTCATTTATTAGGCAAGTTTCATCAGGAAATAAAGGGCATGACTCTGCAGTGATAGAGCAGAAATGCTGAGTTACATTGTCTCTTCCAGGATTGCTTCTACATTTTACAAGAAATGGTCGCTGGATAAAATCCTTCAAACGGGGACTGGATTGTTGCCAGGTTGATATTTTAACTACTCCCCTGAGGAGCCCAGTGTTCTCTCCCTGTGAGCCAATGCACCTGACCCTTCCACGCAGAGCAGCGCAGAGTTCAGCGGGAGGGACTGGCAAATGCTCCGGCTGCTCAGCTGCCTATGGCTTAACGGATGGGGAGGTGTTGGCATGGGTTTTCTCAGCAGCAAAAGGACTTTGGCATCCTGATGGCTGCTCTAATGCTTGGGCTGTGTAAAGGGTGGAAAGGCGAGCTGGCACCACCAGTCTGGTTTTGAGAGGAAGTGAAATGTAATGTTATAACTGAGCAGAATTTTTGAGGCTGCCAGTTTTGGAGGTAAGCATCTACATCTGTCCCACCTCATGTATTAGACAGCTAAATTTTTTTTTTGCAACCATATTGGAGTACCTTTGTCAGACCTAGAGCTCACTTCACTTATCCTTAAAATACAGCGTTATTAGTCCTTTAGTTTCTGCTGAGTGAAATTTGGGAAATAGTTTTAACCTGCAGCAGCAGTTTCCTCTCTGAAACGCTTTTCAGGCAGCTTATAGAATTCCTGGATTGCTTTAGTCTTACACTTTTAAGTTCTTTCTTTCCATGAGTCTTTTTCTGACTGTTTCCAGGAAATTCTGCCTTCATCTTCCCAGCACCACCTTCTTTTTTGTTAATTTCCCTGCCAAATATGGCATTATGAGGAACAAGTAAAAATCTTTTAGCAAGACTGTGTGCATATATATATGAGAACGTAAATGGCATAAATGGTCTATTATAATGTAGGAGTGCTTCAATTAGTATGATTTAACTACTGAAGGGCAAGTTCATGCCCTTTGTTTAAACCTTTTAAAATTAAACTCAGGAGCAAATTAATTGCAGTTATCACAGTTATCACATGTTTAACTTTTAGGTCACATTAATTAACTCATCAATATTCTATGTATGGCGAGGTTGAGTTGTTTTGTATTTTAGGACTCAGTATTTCAAATGAACCTCACTGGAGTATTTTATGCATTCAGCAAAGACCAGTTTTGTACAGAATTACTTGTCTGAATGACAGTTGGCAGAATTACAACCCTGAGTCCCGTAAAGAATGGAAGTCTGATAGTTACAATACTTCTATTTTAGAATAGTTTGTTGAAATTTAAACATAAGAATACACTGTATTAAACAAAAAGCAGTACATCTGATCTGTTGTCTTGGTTCTAATTCAGGTAGGTAATGCTTTAGAGGAGAGTAATTTCTGTAATCACTGCGAATTGTCCATAGGAAGAATCATAAAACCATTGTTGTCCCTTATCAGTTTTTATTCCAGCTAGTGTAATTATTCAGGATGGCATTCACAGAAACATCTAATCCATTTCTGAATCCCACTAAGCCCTTCAGTTTACTAACAATGTTTTTGCAGACTACTGCAGATTAATTATGAGTTGCCAATAAATATATTTCCCTTATCAGTTTGAAATTCTTATCAGCACTTCTATTTCATTGCAACAGCCAACTGCTCTCCTATTAAAAAATATACCACTCATAACCTGATATCTATTAAAAATATATTGATATTTCTGGGGGGTTGTTTTTTTGTATTTTCAAAGAAATTCATTCAACTAGTTGCTCAGAGTTATCCTGTGATTCACTGTACAACCAGTTTAGCACTTAGATCTTCTTGTTCTCAGAATAGGTTCCCATTTTGTAGGCAATACCGTATTTGTTTTGGCCTCTAATTACATGCTTTTTCACTTTAATATTAAATTACATTTCATTTCAGCCCATTAAGACAATTCCATTTTGCTTCTGATCTCTTTCATATTGATAATACTTACCTATTCAGGCTGTATGGGCAGTCAGCACAGCCCAACAGGAGTAGGTCTGTGCTTGGTGCCAAGGACCCGTTGTCCATACTGGTGGCACTTGAGAGGGCTTACTTGACTAGCTCCCCCCTGGGCCGGTTGGACTGAGCATCCATTGGCGACTGGAACATTTTGGATGTTCCTGGAGTACTTCTCCCACTTATTTTCCTCTGAAAGGAGTCCAAAGTGTGCTATGAGATTGCTCTTTGACATGGACTGAAATGTGGTACACGAGGCCAGGTCAGAGGTTTGTTTCAAAGGAATGCTGCCGACCTGGAAAAAACTGCTGGGTTAGTCACACCCTTAGTGATTTCTGAGCATTGCATCAACACAAATGTACATTTTTCTTAAATCTGATAATAAATGCCATGTGGTAAGATTAGTTCCATGTCAGATCCTTTAAAAACTCCACTAATTACCTCCCTGAAGCCTTATACATCCCCTACTAGCCCAACTTGTCACCTCCTCATTTGATATTTTTCCTTCTAATTCTCTTCTCCAGCTTAGCTAATAATTTCATATATGCTACTGTATGAAATGCTTTGCTGAAGTCAGAGCAGATGATAGCTGCTGCGTATTTTGTCTAGAAAATTATTTCAAAAAGAGCTATCAGTTTAGTGTGGTATGATCTGTCTTTGGCTCATCTGCTCAGCACCTTATCCTATTTCCCATTTTCATTCTTGTCCTTAGTTCCTTGAAATTTTTTTTTCTCCGAAGCCTTCTACTAGCCAGATCATACAAACAGGCTTGAGAGTGGACAGATAACTTCTTCCTTCCTTCTTTCTGCCATTTCATAAATAGGGTTTAAAAGATTACTACTTTTAATACACATAGCCTTCCCTCTTTCTGTCAGTTCAGTAGAGGTATTGAAATTCCTTGCTACGGTATGTTCTATGTGCCAATTTTTACAGGCTGCTGTAACAGACATTATGTGCCCCCACACCATGAGAGCATTCAGGGCTTGAATTTAGCTTTCTCACAGGTGAGGATTTACACAGCTTCCATTTTCACACTTTCTTTTTTCCATTTTCCACATTTTTCTATCTCCCATTTCCACATCTTTTTCCTACTAGTCACTTTACCTTTCCCTCTTTTCTAATATAGTTAACCTAGCTGAAAAATGAGGCAAAGTATTCACTTAATCTGGCACGAACCTGTCACTATTAGTGGTTTTGGGGGGTTGTTTCATTTTAAATTGGGTTAGAGGGTAGCTGGGTGTGACACTTTACACTTCACAGTGTGTTCCCACACTTCACTGTCTGCCTCATTACATACATTTTCCCACTATGCTTGTGGGGTTACTTTGGTTTTGTTTTGGTGAGGCTGTTATTAATCCAGCTGGGTCTCGAGTTATCTCCAGAAGCTTCCTACAATCGAGGTACACATTTGTGTGCTGTTGGTTTAAAAAACCCCCCTCTGCCTAACCTGGGAGCCAAATCACCAGCCTTCTTGCCTGGCTGATTTCAATAACTACTTTTCTTCTGAAATTACCAAAATTTGTTCAGCTGAAATCAACACTTGGAGTCCCTCTGTAGTGTGTCCTTTTTGTTCAAAGTGTTCATGAGCACTTGAGTTTCTAGGAGCATCTTGTCTACAGCACACGCAGTGCTTAACAAAAGCTGGTTTTTGCTACAGCAATTGTTTGTGACAGACATCTGTTGGCTCTTCTGCCTAGGGATATCTCTGCTCTGTTGTCACAACCACCATTTGTTCACAGCCTTTTTTCCTGGGAAATTAAGTTTTCTACACGGCAAAGGTAAAAATTCAAGGTAAAGACAATATTTAACTTTGTTAGCAAT
>VZTV01085582.1:0-18671 GCA_013400875.1 Anhinga rufa | reverse complement strand
CCCCCCCCCCCCCCCCACTATTTTTAAGTAAGTAGTTATGTTCGATAATGATTCTCAAGGGTCTAGGGTTTTTTTTTTTTCCTCTTGGTACAACTAAGTAAACTCTTTTGCTTATGAGATAGTGCTACATACCCCCTTTATTCCAATAGTAGGTCACATTATGTACTAATCAGGATGCTAAATACTGTCTGTAAACCAAAGTTTTCCATCAAAGAAAAAGACCTGAGTGAACAGCTGAGTCAAGTAATGAGTATCAGGAGGGTTCTGCTCTTCAAAGGCAGAGAAATGTTGATTCTTTTTTAAGATAAAAGCCTGATGTTTAAAAAAAATAATTGGAAGTAAACCTAAGAGATTTGCTTATCACAAAATATTATTCACACCAATAGCAGCAGTCGGATTTCCGCCCCCACAGCAGACTGGAAGGTATTCTGCGGTCTCAAAAAACCCTGATTCAAGTGAGAGGCAGAGAGGAGCGAAAGCGCTGTTGGGTAGAGATTGGGCAGATCGGGGACTTTGGCTTAGGGGTTCCTCAGAAAACTGGCTGCCTTTAAAATGCTCCTTGCCGGGAGCGTGGAGGTGCTGCTTGCTTGGCTTTGCTGGGAGGAGAGCGGCACTGGCAGCCTGGCTTTGTCTCCAGGGCTTGGCTTACCAAATCCGATAGCCACAACTCTTTGGGGGTGTGGGGGGGGAAACTGGGAATTATGTCCTACTTCTACTGCGAAGTGTGCAAAGAAAATCAGCAGGCAAGCCTTAAAAATGAGGAGATTAACTGAAAAAGGGGGGAGAAAAAACACCCAAACCCACCACCACCACTCTGTGAGCTATACAGGAGCAATTCTACTCTAGTCCTCTACAAAAGCCAAGCTCTTCCATGGAGCAGAGATGCAGGCAAGCTGATAAAGCTTTTGACTGGCGGTTTAGTTGAATGCTGAATGCCTGACCCACATTATAATCTGAGGATAATTAATAGGCTGTGATGTAGGTAGAGAGATGCCTGGGCTTTTTCTCATCGTACCTAACCAATTTGGGATTTTTTTCCTCCCACTCTCAGATAACACTCAAATGTAGTGGAATGAAACCCAATGAGCTTCTTCGAGTCACTTTTGTGTTTTGCCTCTGTAATCTCTGGGTTTATTTAAATGTTCTCGTTGCAGTTATTTTCTGAGACTCTTTTTTTCATGTCGAACGTCTCCTGTTGAATAACTCCTCAGACACTATAATTTCAGGATCAACAATGATGCTGACAATAGAGGAAAAAATTACATTGCAAGGCACAGAAAAATGAGCCCATATCCCCATCTTTATTCTGCTGTTCAGAGAGCATTTATGTATCTGTATTCCAAATTAATACAGCGATCAACTTTTGCTTGGGCTATTTTTGCTCGGATTCTTACAAAAGGCAGAAGTACGTGGTCACATGAAATAATTGGAAGCACAGTGGGACTCGTGACCTCAGGTAGGAGAGCACATGGCTTCAAGTGTGTAAAGCAGAGGCAGTCTGGGAGAGGGGGATGCTTCAGGCAGCAGCAGCAAGAAATGGCTGGTGTTTCTAAAGCCCAGGTCTGAAAATCAGGCTCTTTGGTTCCCATTTCTCCAGCCGCTCTTGCTCTGACTTCCAGGAGGCTGGAGCTGCTGGTGGCTTCAACTGAAGCCGCAGGTAGGGGGAAGCCTGTAGGCATCAGTGTAAATGTACTTGGAAGTGTTGCTTTTCTCGGTTACAAGGCCGGTCCAAGCTTAAAGGCGCTTAGACGCCGCTTCATCCAGTGCATCCCTAGTGGGGGCACCCTGGGGGGAGGTAGGTGCTTGTTCGGGGGGGTTACTCTACGATCCTGGCTGTCATCCAACTCATAAACGGGTTCAGGAGCCTTACTTTAAAAAGTAAATAATCCAAACAAAAAAAAAATCAAACAAAAAAAAAAAACACCACCAAAACCCCAAGAAACCGAAGGAAGGGCATCGCTTCCCTCGCCCTCTGCAGAGTCGCCAGTCAGGGCTTGCCTTGAGGCACTTGAGCTTGCAGGGCTCAGAGCTGCTGACTGAAGCAAAACCGCACAGAAGTGGCCTCCTCCCTCTTGCGATACCCACATCTCGGGTGACGGTGCTTACAGCTTGGCAGCCGTTTGCTTCCCACCCTGTCCCAGCCTCCCCAGGTAGGCACCTCATCATTACCCGGCGTGGTCTCTCCTCCTCCGGAGAAGCAGGCTTGCACGAGTGGGCAGCAAACCACGCGCCTGATGTGCTCTACCTGGCCAACTGATCGGCAGCTGGCGTGGCGTGCCGAGCTGGCAGCCTGCTACCCCGCTCCCACTCGCCCCTCTTCCTGGGGGTTTGCTGCCCACCTCGGGGTGCCTCCCCCACCTCTGCTTCCCAGGGGTGCTTCATCTTGCACCCGCACGAAACCCAAAGCAGAGCCAAAGGCAGGCAGTACGTCGGGCAAAGCTGCAGCCCGGCTGACTCCCACCACGGCCGGGAAGCTCAGGCTGCCTCTTGAAAAGATTTGGAAGAAATGAGGCAACCCGAAGCATGCAAAAGGTTGGCCGCCGCGTGCGGCGGGGCAGCAGAGGTGCTTCCCTCCTCGTTACAGACCCCTGTGGTCTCACTGGGCAGCTTGCTTCAGGGGTACCGGAGGAGAATTTGGCCCACAGGCGTTATTTCGGTTTTTTAAGCAGCAGCCCACATTGCTCCGGTGCACGGGGCTGGCATTCAGCAGACTAAAGGCTTCAGTGCTGTTAATCATTATTCACCAAGGCAGAAGCCTGTCTGGAACCGGGGGTGCAGCGCGCAAGGCGGAGGAAGAGATGACGGCTCAATGAAAGAGGTTCAATGAGTTGTTCTTCATGTCCTGGACACCTGGAATATTTTCCTTGAACTTCCTGCATTCAGTCAAAAGCCCTACATTATTTTCTGAAGGACATCAGAGATAATTTTATTCATAACAGAATAAATTCTGTGACTGTCTGTAAAAGAATAAATGAAGAGACTTAACACAGCGGAGGATATGGAACATGTCACAACTGTGGCATTTCATTGAATATGCAGCATGTCTTTCTCAACTTAAGTGAATTGAAGAGCTTTAAATATATTCACCAACTCTTGTAACTACAAAAAAAGTAAAGCAAGTGCATTACTGGGGTGGCAGGTGTCAAGTGACTTAGCATTTTAACATTTTCATTATGCTTGGGAACAGTAAACAGAAAAGCAAGCCAAGGTTCTTTCCTATAAATTGCATTAGGTTTCTGAATGATACGTGGTGAACCCAAAGCCAGCACGAAACTCTGGTGAATTGGAAGAGAGAGCAATAGGAAATCGTCGGGGTTTTGTTCTCTGGGTGACAAGCGCACAGACACGGGCAGATGGATTTGTCGCAGCCAAAGCTCTCCTTTCCCCTCCCCAGCCCCTGCCAAAGGAAGGGCTGATCCCAGTGCCCGAAGCCCCTGGCTTTGGGAAGCACCTGGGGAGGATTCCCAGCTTTTTGGGACTCTCCTCTCGGGGAACGTAGCAGCAAATGATCAAAACCCGGGTGGATTGTGCTGGAGGGATGCTGAGGGGGCAGCTGCTGGCAGGCTGGGTGCCAGGGGCTGTGCTGGCTGCCGCAGCGGGGTGCGGGGGAACTGCTGGGTGTCGGGGCACCGGTGAGGCCACGGCATCGCGCTTGGGGCTGCTCCCACCTGCGACCAGTCCGGCGTATGGCTCGGGTTCCTCTTGAGGCTGGGAAGGACTGCAGAGTAGGAGGAGAGGCTTGGGGAAAGGGGGCCTTTCCTGAGATGGCTATCGTGAGGATGCGACGATGCAGTTGAGCAAGCGGTGGTCTTCCCTGCTGTTGGAGAGAGATGGTGATGTTGCAGCTCACCTCCGCAAGAGCTGCCTGTGGGTTGGTGGTGGCACACCGGGGCCGGCAGCCGCTGGTGGTGCCGTGGTGGGACCGGAGCTGTTACCGTGTGAAGGATGGGTTAGCGTGCCGAAGCACTAAGGCTCGGCTCTCTAAGGCTGCGGGAGAGACCCACAGCACCACGTGGAAGCCCCAGCCTCGCGGCCCTCCGGCTGCAGAGGTCCTGCGCCTCGCTGCCCGGCTGCCGCTGTGCCGGAGCCCACCCTCGCCGGCTGCTTCGCTGGCACGGCTCAGCCTTGCAGCGCCCGCTCCCTTCCCGAGCCCCGAGCGAGGCCGTGCGGTTCGCAACCTCTGCCGAGGTGCCAGCGCCGGCGCGATGAATAACGCGGGGCTCGGTGTGCCGCGGCGCCGGCTGCACAATGCGCCGGGCTCTTTTGTGACTCCCTGACTCGGGAGCTCTCTGCATCTGTTCGAGGCTGAAGTGGCTCTTGGGCTGTTTAAAGGTTGAGTGCTACTGCTCCAAACGACGGAAGACAGATTCGGTTAAATAAACACAGGGGCTTAGAAATAAATTGAAGGTTACGTGAAGAGCTGGATCAGAATATAATGTTGTCAGACACATTACAACACGCCGATCTGAATGCGGCTCTCCAGCCATATTACTCTGAAATGTGCTTTGACACATTCCCCGTAAGTCCCCGCTGCTGGGAAGGCGGTGGGGAAAGGGGGGGCAGTGGGGGGCTCGGGCTGGGGCTGGGAGGAAGAGGAGGGATGGCATGCGACCAGGAACCCACTCGTTTAGGCAGAAGGGAACCGATAGCGGTCCTGCTGCCTGTTAATTACTGCACATTTAA
Organism: Anhinga rufa; assembly: GCA_013400875.1. Classification (NCBI taxonomy): domain Eukaryota; kingdom Metazoa; phylum Chordata; class Aves; order Suliformes; family Anhingidae; genus Anhinga; species Anhinga rufa. Next base: position 13,988 of record VZTV01085582.1, on the reverse strand, counting down.
TTTTTTCCCCTCTAGTACGAGTGTGACTGCTCTGTAAGTAGCTGTACGGGGTCCATCACGACGGCGTGAGTCTCCTGCCGTCAGCCCTGACCGTCACCTAGCCCCCGTGCCCCCTTGTACAACATCGGCTTTATAAAGCTATATTCTTCCTTAATAACTGAAGATACTGTTTTACTGTCTGGGAGATTGTTTGGGTTTAATTCCAGCATCTCAACAGCTTTCTGCAAGGCAAAGGCAGCACACTTTGATTTAATTCTTGCCCCCTATAAACAGGTATATGCTCTGGATGTCGCTTTTTGTAGTGCTATAACAATTTTGATTTGGAGAGCCCTTTTTTTTGTTACCGAAAGGGCCACAATAACATAACTCCTATCGCACCAGCCTGCCTCGAAGGGGTGCAGCCTGTTTTCACGCTCGCTGGTGTAAACGTTTCCCTGCGGCTGGCTCCGTAGCAAGCCAGGGCTGTAACCCTTGTGCCGAAGCAGTGCTGGCGGCAGCGGGAGCGCTGCTGACCTGCCTTCAGCGATCCCCGGCGCGCTGTGCCGGCGGAGGTTAGGGTTCAGCGCGCTGTTTGTTCAAGGTGTCTCATTGTGGAGCAGACCTCCTCTTTATGCCTGCGCGAGTGCACCGATAATCTGCTGGCTGAGAATAGCATTATGTGAAGTGTGTTTATGCTGGCGTCGGAGAGGAGAGAGTCCCAGTGGATACACCAAAAGATTATTCTGCCGTGGCTTAGCCCGGTTTCCCGCTCGTCTCCCTCTGCAGCATTTCACACCATCCCAACCGCTCGCCTGCCCCAAGGCGAAAATTCCAATATAGCCCACTGAAATTCTGCGCTGAGAGAGCTTTTCCAACAAAAATATATATTTTTTTTTCTTGTTGAAACAGAATTGGTTTGCTGCAAAACATCTGCTCTTCGTTCTGGAAAGGTGTGCAGACCTTTTTCTTTCTGTTTCTAGTGCGTGTTTCAAAGCAAACCGGTCACCTTCCCCTCCACCCTTAGGTGGGGAGCCCTTGGCAGCACGTGTGACTCGCCTGGGCCCCGCATCGCCGTGCTCTCCCGTCCCCTCTAACCCCGAGTCGCCTGCAATAACACAGCCGGGAGGGAAATCCTGACGCAGCCCATCTCCGTGTGTGCTGGCTGTGTGATGGGGTCTTGGTTTGCAACGGAGCTCCCCAGAGGACGGCCAGGAGAGCGGTAATGCAAGGGGGAGAGCCGATGGAGTCTGTGATACGGTGCATTTTGCGCCCAGCGCTCTTTAAGCGCCTTTAGTGCCCTGGCCTCTCCCAGGCGGATGAAGGGTGGGCTGAGATCTCAGCATTGCACTCCTCCATGGAGCGGCTCAGGTCCCTTTTAAGGGAAAACAGAGTTTTGGCCAATATCAGACTCTGAAAACAGCGGGGGCGCAGGGGAGGGCAGCTGGCAGAGGAAGGAAGGCAGAGGCAGGAAAGCAAAGGGAAGTTTGGATGGAAGGAAAGCTCCGAACTTCCAGAAAAAGTTCACCGAACACTCCTACCTGATACAAACGTGTGCCGCTTCACTCCAGCAAAGCGCGGGGTTATGCTGCCGACTGCCATGGGCCACCGCGTTTGCTCTGACGGCTTCTGTATTTGTCGATACCTGGGAATGCAGGTACGGACCGGGACCTTGCTGGGGCGCAGTTCTGGCCAAAGGGAGCCGCCGCCTTCACTTAATCTCTGAAATTGTTCTTAGTCATCGTCTCCCTCCGATTGCAAAGCGTCTGTTCGGGTGCCCCAGCTCAACCAGTTCCATATTCCCGAAGGCCGTAAAAATATACTTGGGGCTTATTAATCCCTTTTATTGGAAACCCCAGAATACACATCTAGTTTTAGAGCCTCATTTGTTGGATTCTTGCTATTATATTCTTGTGTGATCTCTGCTCTGGTTTAACAGGGGAGAAAAATTGCTAGCTCTGCCTGTAGTGGAAAGCTGAAGTAGGTGCATTCAAAGGGCATGGACACCTGAAGATGAGTGTAGAGAAACCTACTGCATTTTAAAAATCGTGTTATGTTTGCAGCAGAACTCATTATTTTTCAGGGCTTTCTATTACTCATTTGGACAAGGGTGGGACGGAAGAGGCAGGCACCGTCTGGCCCATGGCAAGCTCTGGCTGTGCAAAGCCGAAGGAGGCTGCAAACGCAGCCCACCCTTGGCTGGCATGGGGCTCCCTTGGACATCCCCCCCGACCGCGGAGGGTGGCACCTGGTGTCACTGCTCACTGGAGACCGCCGCAGGGCTAGGTGTCTTGTGGCGGATGGAGCTGGAGCGGTGTGGAAGCCCAGGCAGTGCAGGTGCTCGCGCGGGTCAGGGCTCAGCCGCCTCCTCCCCACGCACCGGGAACGGCTCGGCAGCTCAGGGAAATACGTGGGGCTGTTTTTGGACGTGGTTTCAGTTGCGGTGCAGGTTGCAAAGCAGGCGCTTGGGGAGGGAGGAGCCCTTTCTGGCTGCCGAGGGGAAGCGCCTTGTTGGTGTGGCCTCCTTGGCCGAGACGATGCTCCCGGCGCTCGGCAGCGAGCGTGACCCACCTCGGTGAGGGTGTGGGAGCACGGGAGTCAGGCCTCGCTGGCGGCCGGTCCTCTCTCGGTGGGTGTACTGGGCTGCGGGAGCCGGACCACGCTGACAGCGCAGCCAGGCTCAGGCTGGGGACGGACTTTTGGATGTTGGCCTTGTCCCGCCTGCACTCCCGTAGGCGTCGGGAGGGTTTCCCTGAGGGCTGCTTCGAGTCAGTGCTTGTGGTAGCGAGCGCTCAGTGCTACTAAAAGTCTCATTTAAGGAGAATACCCACTGAAACCCATGTTGCAAGCTCTGTAGTCCCTTCTGTCTAGAAAAAAGCATCACCGTACCATTCTGACCTCTTCTCTTAACGCTGCCTTGGTGGTGCCGGAATAAAGCAGCACTTTGCTTGAAAAGGTCTGCCCCTTTGGTAGCATCTCTTATGGTTCCTCAGTGGGAGGCTGGCGAGGGGAAATACTGGGAAGTTACGTTTCAAACCTGTATTTCCACACAGTCCTGGATTAAACCCGTAATGGTTTATTCTACATAGAGAGCTACATCTTTAGCGCTCGTTATGCTGGTGCAGCACCATTAAAATTGTTCGGCTCAATCTAACTGACCAGTCAGCTAGAGATGTAAGTACCCAGGAATTAAACCAGAAGCACTGAGTTAAGGCTGCCCAGCATGGAAACAGCCCGGGCTGTGCTGCGCTGCGCGGGCTGAGGAGCCTTTTGGTGCGTGGAGGGAAGGCCAGGGCTGGGGATGCTCTGGGGCCGCCGGCAGCGGGAGATGGGTGGGCTGAGAAGTATGGAGGAGAAGGAATGAATAGAAAGTGGGCAGAAAAGGGGCGAGGGGGAAACACCAGAGAGGAGGCAGCGCTGGCAGAGGTTACCTGTGCGCTGCCAAGCGCCTGCTACCTGATTTGGGGCCGCTGTGTCACTGGTGCGGCACAGCCCGGGGCCGAAAAGCTCCGCCTGGGACAGCCTCGCTGGCCCCTTGCCCTTTCCATTCTGGGGCTCCCTGGCACAGGGCGCTGCCTGGGGCAGGACCAGGCGGCGGGAAGCTGCCGGCAGCATCTGCCCCCGCATGCCAGCGAAGGACATCGGTGGGACCCCGGCATTCCCCAGCGTGAAGCCGAAGGGGCGGCCGAGGAGGGATGCGGCGGGTAGGGCCGGGGAGGCTCATCGGGAGCGCGGGGACAAGGCAAAACCGCTCCTGCAGGCGCCGGCGGTGTCCCGCAGGGTGCGGGTGCGGGCGCGGTGCGGGGCCGGCCGATGCGGCGATCTCCGCTGACACCGTGTGGCGGGTCCCCGCATCTCCGCCCGGCAGCCGCCGCCGCCCGGCGATGGGGATTTACCACCCCGCCGCCCCCCCGGCCCCCCCCAGCACCTCCCGAGCGGAGCCAGAGGCCCTTCTGCGGCGGGGCAGGGCGCGGGGCTGCGGTGCGGGGTGCGGGCTGCGCACCCCGTCCTCCCCGCTCCCCCGCGCCTGCACCGAAAGCAGCCCTGCCAGCTTCCCCTGAAATGGGCCGGATTCAGGCACTTCCCAGAAAGACCTGCCCGGATCATCCCAGCTGATCCGCGATATTTTTATTTCCCCCTTCCTGCAGTAATCACAAGTGCCACATTCTTGAAAGCAAGCTGGTTTCTGAAGGACAGGGGCCTTTTATCTCCGATTTCGGCAGGCACGAGGCTCTGGAGAGGAACCATGCCTAATGTATTCAGCTATGTGTATTCTTAGGAAAAGCCCTTTCTCCTTAGTCCCTTCCAGTCACAAGGATTTGGCACTGCAAAGCTCGGCTCTGCTTGTTTTGGGGCTCGAGGAGCGGCGCGCTTCCCTGCCAGCCCGGCTGCAGCCAGCCTGCCCTGGCTTGCAGGTGGATGGCAGGGCTGGGGGGCAGCAAGGCAGGTGGGGAGTCACCCAGCCGGCTGCCAAAATAGTCCTTATTCTTCCTGGCGGGAGAAGAAAATGGAGTTACTCGTTATTGCTGCAACATAAAACCAGTACTAAAGGGAGGGAGACCTTTAATAGCCTTCGCAGAGCGGGCAGAAAATGTATTTAGGGAAACAAATATCTTCTTGCTCAGAGCAACGCCAGGGCCCTGCGAAGGCACTTGCTGTGTTTGGAGGGTGTCTCTCCTCTTAGGGCCCTCGGACAGGCGGAGAGCAGAGCTAAAGGAAGATTTAGAGCTCAGGAAAGAGCCCCAACAATAGACAATGGAGCCATTTAAGGGACAACAAACAACTTTATGCCCTGTGAGTTTGTCCCATTGAAGTCACGGGGTGAGCGCTACGGCGGAGGGGAATGAATGGGTGTTTTACTCTCGGTTTCAAGGGAGCCAGGGTTTTACCCACTGTGCAGCCACTTCAGATGCTGTGGCATTTATTTTTTTTTTTTCACAGGATCAGGGCCAGAGAATGAATGGGAACAAAAGCCTCACATTGGCTGTCAAAAAGGAAGGAAGGGAGAGAAAGGGCTTTAAAATAGGGCACAGATGGGAAAATATGAATATTCCGCCTAAGAAAGCCAAGCAGAAAGGGACTGAACCTCTCCCAGAAACGGCTCCGAGACCGGTCCGGAGCAGGAGAGCTGAGGCAGCCCCTCTCCCCGAGCATCGGGGGCTCGGGAGGGACGTGGTGGAGTCGGCACAGGCTGAGCGCTGAAATCTGTGCCCAGCGCTGTTTGCAGAGTGCCTTTCCCCACGGGCTGGGGGGTGCGGGGCTATCTGTGTCTCAGGCACCCCTGGATTAAGAGCGTTTGGCTGGAGCAAATCCTGTGGCCGTGTGCTGTGAATGAATTGAGGCAAGCTAGGGCAGAAAGTTTGGGGTGAGAATGTTCTGGGCTCTCTCGTTCCCTTCCCGCGTTGTTCTGCTGCCTGCTTACAGCTCAGTGTGGTGGTACCAGCTTTGAGCAGGGGCGGTAACGGGGTGACATAAAGCTAGAGTCTTCTGGAGACAGGAGAAATTAGGAAACATTTCCTTCTCCTCTAATTCTGTCCCTGGCTGCCAGATGAAACAGGGCTGTGCTCTCACTCGAAGCACAATGGCTGCTTTACCGAGAGAGATGCTTGGGCTCTCGGTCTCCCTGACTTGCGTTTGTTGTCTTTTTTTTATTGTGTTGTGCACTCTGGGAATGAGCTGTGAGAACTGGAGAGCCTACAGGAACGTTAAAAGATTTCCCTGGAGTTTAGTAAGTTAAAAATAGAAGTCAGTTGAGAGAAATTAAAGAAAAAAACCAACAAACTCGAGCAAACCAAAATTGAACGAGAGCGAAGCTAGGACGGGAGAGCTGAAGATGTAGGTGTGCTGGATGGAGCTGCGGGCTCCGCTTCCTCTGGGCCTCGGTTTCTGTAAGGACTCCAGCCCATATCGTAGGCCTGAGTTTGCTTCCACAAATAATGGCTTTTAATCGAATGCTCACAGGCAAGCGATCATTTTCCCCGTGCAACCCGTGACGGCAAAATCCCCTGGCCCTAACTTCATTATTTGTGCGGTTTGGGGAACGTGGGGAAGCCGCTGCCGCCGCTCTCCGGGGGCTGGTTCGGTCCTGCGGGGCAGTGGGACGCTTCAGGGAGCTCTGCGCCGCGCCGGCCCCCGTGCGCCGTGCTCCCGCCAGCCGGGGAAGCTCCCCGGAGCCGCTTCTCCCCGCGCCCGCTCCACCAGCACGCGAGGTTAATTAGCGCGATTAATAGTGAATGCTCTAATTGCAGACGTTTAGTGGGAGACTTTATGATTATTGTTTTCTGCTGCAATTGTGCTGAACACTTGGGTGTCTCTTTATTAAAGGAAACAAAGCCGTAATTAGTCACGGTCTAATCCCAGCGCTGGCAGGAGACCTGCGGGGATGTAACTACTCAGTCTGGAGCAAGGGGGTCCTTGACAGATCCTGTCATTCCTTCACTTGCTGCCTAAACGACGCGGGATTTGGGGCGGACCGATGCCATTTTGAGCCCAAACCAGTGGGTTTGGAAGGGAAGTTTGCAGTAACCGAGGCTCCCAGGGTGTGCAGGCCAGCGCGGGCTGTGGCGCGCGTCAGAAGCGAACAAAGCCTTAATACCGCGCCTGGAAAGCCCCGGCTGGGTCAGCTATCCCTCAGTAGAGATATGGTAATGAATTTCTAAGTGAAATTAATGCACAGATTGTATAAGTATAGTAGTCCTACACTCCGTTATGCGATATGAAGATGTGTCTGAGAGTTTCATCTATACTCTGGGTGACACCGTTCATACAAGTTTATCTCTTTTATGGATTTGAAGCTTTTTCAGATACATATCAAAGACCTTTCCTTGCTTCCAACACGAATAATATATGCTGGCACAGCTTATAATAAATCATCTCGGTTCCCTGTGCAACAGCGAGGGAGCAGGGCTATTTTAAGTACAGCCATCTGCATTACAGACCACATCTAACATCGTAAAACCGTTTTCTACCTTCCCCCCGGCAGGCCTACCAGCTCCAAGCGTGGTGCGCGAGCTGGGTTGCAGCCGGCTGCCTCCAGACCCGCCGTGCTGGGGTCAGCCCGTCGGCCTGGCGCGAGATGCCCAAGGGAAGGGTCTTCAGTGCCATCCTTTGGGTTTCTTTGCCTCCGAGGCCGAAGAGCGTGGGCTCCCGGCTCTGCCTCCTCGCCTGGCGCTGGCCTTTCCCTGGCCATCGCTGCCAGGAGGGTCCATCACCGGTGAGTGATGAGCCACGTTGGGCTTCTCCCCGGCGCCGGGGCACACCGTGACCTGGGGGAGCCCTGCCGTGCCCCCCTGCCCGGCTGCTGCCTGAGACGATGCTGGAAAGCTTCAGGGAGCTGGGAAGAGCTTTAGCGTTAAAAGCCAGAGAAGCCTAATGGGCTTCAGCGATCTGAGGGTAGGTTAGAGCTGTGCTGGGGGCCCTGGGCCGAGAAGGGACTCTCGGATGCCTCAGCCCCGCTTTCGCCCTTGCTTGCAGATCTTGCCTTCACCGTTGGGCTCCTCCTCGCGGAGCCCCGGCGCTCCCAGCTCGGCACCAGCTTGGGCAGGGGGCTCAGAGGCGCCGCCGAAACCCATCCGCTCCCACCCACGGGAGCGGCCGCCCCCCGGCAGCCAGCGCACCTGCGTCGAGCCCTGATTTGACTTACCTAAAGAGATTTTTTGCAAGGAAAAGCTTGCCGTGTACAGAGCGTGATAGCATTCTCTTTAAAATCAATTATTCGGAGTTTATAGAGTGCATTTTCTATTACCTAATGTGCTGTAGCCAGTATATCTGTTGATTTCAAGGAATTTTTTTTTTATTTCACCTTGGCATGTCTTTTATCAGAAATCATTTTGAAACTTTTTAATTTATGGGCTTTTATTGCAATACTCAATTCATCCTGAGTAGTCTATTATTAAGTGTTCTAGAGGCTCTTATTGTCCTTTATCAGAGGATTGTATCTCTGTGCAATTCATCTGTAGTCATTCTTCATAGAGAAAATCTTTCATATTAGGTTTCTTTCATCATTCGATGACAACTCTTGAATACATCATTATTCAGCAATGGGTTTAGAAATTATAATCATTAGGCAATTTTTCATATAATCTGATTTTATAAACTGTTTCTTTTTATTATCTTTTGATGGAAAACAGTAAATGCATCTGTCTGTTTTGATGCTCTCTGATAACAGTAATAGAAAAACTAAGTAAGGACATCTTATTGAGGAAGCAGCCCAGCTGCATTTCTTATATGCACAGAACCAAAGGTTATTCAGTGCGAAGGAAAACTCACTACTCTATCTAGCGTGATGCACCGAGCCCAGGTACCCGAAGAGTAATGCTGTGGTTCTCGTGCGTAACCGTCACCGCTCAGCTGATGTTCTTCTCCAAGTGGCTTATGGGGCCGTGGAATGGCATTTATGCAATTAAAAGAAAAAAATATTAGTAGGAAGGAGGAAAGGAGAACCCCACCAACGTGTTTGGGACCAGGTTCTTGGGAATACGTGTCCCCTCTCCCCTCACCAGCCAGGTAAGGACGGTGCCACTTATATTTGCAGCCACCCTCAGTCTCCCTTCGCTGGGAGGGAGGTACTCTAGCTGCCAGGCGGTGGGTACCAAACTCCTCGGGGGGCTTGAGCATGGGGAAAGCGAGGGGCTGCCCTGGCTGGGCATGGGGACAGGCAGGGGGGAGCTGGGGTCTCGCCGAGGTGGGTGCCGTGCTGTGAATGAAGCATCATTTGTCCTCTTCGGGCCTGAAAAAGGGGCCAGCGTGGCGCAGGAGGGAGGAAGGGCACCTCCAGCTGGGATCGGCACCAGAACGATGGCAGCTCTGGCCGGCTTATCGGGGCAGTCGGGCATGTCTCCTTCCTCGCTCTTCCTTTTCCTTCTTCCCCTTCTTTTTGTCGTGATCCGCCTGTTTTCCTTTCCCTCGGTCCCTTTTCCCGCTGCGCTGCGGCCATCAGCTCTGGGAGCCGCTGGGAGAAATGGAACTGGGAAGGAAAACTGGTGCCAAACACCCCCCGGGGTTCTCTCACGTGCGTGCGGAGGTGGGCTACATCCATTGGGGCTGCAAATCGGGTTTCTTTTAGAGCATCATAGCAATCGGCATCGCTGGCGGTCCAGCTGGGGGGAGGAATGTGGGGGTCCCTTCTAGAGATGTTGTTTCCTTTTTAAAAAACTTGTGCTTTTGCTTTATAATTCTGGAAAATCTGTGGCAGCCAGCTTATTTGCCAATTCCCCCCCTCCACCCCATTAAGAGGCTTTTTGCTCATCTCTCCTTCTGGAAGAGAAGTCAACCTGATAGCCGGAGGTGAAAATAGCTAAACCTCCATATTTCTTTTCTCCTTGGAAACTCAGGAGAGCGGGGCAGGGGGGTGCGCAGCCAAGCCGGGGGGGCTGCCCAGACAGGGATGAATAAAGCAAACGCGCTGCTTTATCGCTTCCCTGCTCTGGACCACGAGGTCCATGCAGCACCGGTGCCGCTGGAGGTATTCATCCCGGCCCCAGACCTAGCTGCCCTTTTTGGGCCATCTCCCTGTTTCTGGGTGGTTAGAAATAGTAATTTAAAACCAAACGCGAGCCTGTGACCTGGCGAAAAGGAGCCTGCTTGGCAGTTGTGGCTGCTGAAGGCGGGTCAGGGCTGGTGCCTGGTATTGCCTGGTGGAAGGATGACCCTTTCACCATCTTTTTTTAAAAAAAAAAAAAGTCCAAAGCTTGCTCTGAGTTGAGCAGGGTGAGGAGACCGGCTTGCCAGGCGGCCCTGGGCTTCGGCAGACCCACTCCTGCTGGTCCTGATGCCCAGCAATGGTCAGGGAGATCTCCAGGGGTCACAAAACCCATCCCTTTGCCCTCCTCTTTTGCTGTGGCTCGAGCGTTTACTTGCAGAGTGGTTGTGTTTGCAATGTATCCCCCTCTTCCATCTTCCGGAGCCGGGAGGAACCCGCAGTGATGGGGGACCTCTGAAGGGCAGGGTGCAGATTCCCAGGTTGTTTCTTCTTTTTTTTTTTGGCGTTTAAGTCTATTTCTAGAAACATGATAGAGAAGCAGTGGTTAAACTGAAGCTTTTTCAGCCCGGCCATGGCAGTCGCAAGCATGCGGTGGCCACCCCCTTCTCCTTCCCCAGGAGGGGAAACGCCGTCTGCCCTTTCTGCCCCCGTGGAAGGGAGGGGATGCTGGAAATCATGGTGCAAACCCCTTTCTCCTCTCCCCTCCCCAAAAAGAGGGGCCGTGACCGCCTGCGCGAGTATCGCAGTGCTTCAGCCCGGGCTGCGGGCGGGAGGGAGGGAGGCTTGATGTCTTATTTAGCTCCGTTGTAACCAGCCTTTAGTGACATGAACCAATAAAACATTGTTGATTCAAAGCTTAGTTCATGACGCCTCTAATCCTACTGCAGATAGCAAACAGATAACAGAGACACTCTAATTTTCTGTAGTTTATTCGAGAATATAGAGGAAGATAATGCGCTGCAGGGCAAATACACATTATTGCTTTAAATACAAAAATAAATCCCCATTCATTTAAAAATGTTTAAGAGGTATTTCCCTGCGCAGGACTTATCTGCGAGGCCGTTGAGTTTAACAGCGTAATTCCCTGCGTGTTTCTGTAGCAGGCCTGCAGCTCCCTTCCCCGGTGGAGGGGGAGGGAAGATGAAGATTGCCATCTCCCGGCACGCTGCGAAGCTGCACGGCGCTGCTGCGGCATCGCCAGCGGGCGAAGCACCCTGGCAGGGCACAGGTCCCACGGGGGCACCCACCTTCCCCACCCCGTGCTCCGGGAGGCCTCGGTGTCCCTCTCCCGTGTTGTTTTTTTTTTTTCCCCCCACCCACCACACATAGCTATGTCTATCTCGGCTCCCCTCCGTGACACAAGGAGCTCTCTCGATGCCCGTCATTTCCCACCTTGCCTTCATCTTCTGTCGGTGGGCTGCTCCCGTGTAGGCGGATGGATGCCAGCCGGGCTCAGCGGGGAGAGGTCAGGAGTGCTTTTTGGAGCAGGGAAGGATGGCGGCTCATTGCGACGACCTCTCCGTTTCAGCGTGGCATCCCTCGCTTAAACCTGCGCCCAGCTCCCGTCCTGGAGAGCTGCGCGGTACGGGGCGCGTGCGGGGAGCGGGCAGGGATGGCACGGCGGCGCAGGGAGGCTGAGCCCATAACGAGGCAGCTCTGCGCGCTCCGCAACCTCCGGGCAGCCCTTGACGTGGGAGCATCGGCCAGGCCACAGCGGGCTGGGGGATTTGGGGTCTGGGGCAGCCTCTGACCTCCTGGACAGATGCTTTGCCCAGAGGGCTTGTGCTTTGGTACCTGACACCATCCTTTGCTCCAAGGCGATGGTCTCGGTGGCTGTAAAATTCTCCCTTGGAGGGGGCGTCGATGGGGCTGAAGCGGCTGCACGTGGGGCAGGGCGAAGCAGCCTGGTTTGATTTTGCTGGGTTTGAGTCTCGCAGGCGTAAACCAGCAGAGCTGCGTTCGTTTTGGTGCAGGCGTTGATTGCGGTTCATGTTGACGGCACGCGTGAGCCCCTCTCATTTATTTCAGTTCCTTTTTACAGATGAACGGAGTCAGACTCCCACGGCAAATATTTGATACGTAGCATGTCTGTGTGTGTTGGCAAGTACACAGGTATATCATAAGGTATGCAAACCGGGGCTTGGACCTCTCATTTCCTACGGCTTTTAACACTTTCTCGGACTCGCCGCAGAAAGGCCACGGCAGGGAGCACGTGTCGGACGAGAGCTGTGCTGCCCATCGCTTCGCAGGGTGCTCGGGAGGAGCAGGAGGAGGCCCTGGCTGCCCTGCAGGGTCCAGCCCAGCCCACCTTCTTGCACCGGGTTGCAAATGGGCCAAGGAAACAGAGATTTTGAGGGGGCGGACGCGAGCAGGTTGCCAGCAGGGAACAGCAACTGCACCTGCACGCACCCTGGGGCCAGCTCTGCTTGTGTTTTTTCCCTGCAAAGGAAGTTTTCCTGCTCCGCGACGGCAGACGAGAGCATCCCCTGGTACCCAGCGCCCGCCCGGCACCTCTCGGGGAGCGGCACTAGAGGGAGCCGCAGCCGGCCCCGCGGCCCCCGGCCAGGGTGTCAGCCTGCTTCTGCCTTTTCTTTATTTTTTTTTTTTCTGTTTTAAAAATATTTATTCTCCCAGTTCAGAAGACTTTTCGGTCGGTTCTGGCGTGCCCTGACCTGCTTCGGAGGTGTGTGTGGGGAGAAAACCCGGCCCACAGGGCTGGTAACCATCGCAAAGATGCTCCCCCAAACAACAACAACAAAAAATCCCAAGCCCCAACCCCAGGCTTTTTTTCATCTGAGAATTATTTTTTTTTGGTGAAAAATTACTTTTTCCCCCTTTATTTTAAAAATTTAAAGCTTTGCTGAAAATGCACATGCGGGGGGGAGTGCTGACAAGCCATAACTGTTTAATTTTTGCCAAAGAAACCCTGCTGAACTTTATCTCCTTTTTCAAACTTCAGACCTTTGCATTTCTAAAAATGATGGCTGATAAGATAAAGGTACCTCCTTCATCTCTGCTTTTTCATTTCTCCTTAAGTCCAGTAACATTACCAAAAAGAAAGAAGCTGTAATGCAAATATATGCACTTTTTTTCCAGCAGCTTTTCGAGTGAGTGAGTGTTTAAAGAAATGAACAACATCTTTTCTGCTCATGTGGACTTCTTCCCTTGGCATTGCTCTCGTCCTTTGAGGGCTCGCTGTGGCGTTCGGCCACGGCCTGACCTTGTCACTCGGTGGTTAGCGAGGTTTCCCCCGTACCACTGGACTAAATAGGCTGGGATCCAGCACGGAGATGTGCTTTGCCGGGCAAAAGCCCCTCGGTCATGATTATGTGGCCGTGGTGTGCGCTGAGGCCGGTGCAAGGCTTCAGATGTGCGGCACACCGCTGCTGCCAGCCGTGACTTTCCGAGCTCCTGTAGGTACGGTCTGGGCTGTGGCTCCCTTAAGGCTACCCAGATTTGTTCAACGACTAAAGGTGCGGCAGCATACAGGTGTTTTTGTTCCAGAACGGCCTCAAGCAGCATGTTAGAGCCTGTTTTTTTAGGGTATTGCAATGTGTTTGGTGTACTGAGGGCTGCTCTTCCCTGGATAAGCTTTCTGCTACCTCCTCCTTTACATGGATGCACTTGAACTTGCTGCCAGCTTCTGCTTTTTGGAAGGAAGGCTACAGATGCTGTCAGCAGGTTAGGCATCCGTCTCAGGGCACTGCAAAGCGCCTTCATGGCAATAGGACCTTCAAAGCCACGGGCTCCTTCCCCGTGCTCTGCTGTATTGCAGAAACAGGGTACTTCAAAGGCGTTTCATGTTAGAAATACCCTCCTGGAGCAACTGGACGTCTCCTTGTGAGAACCTCGGCCACCCTGCGCCCAGGCTGGCTGACTCTGCGCGGGTACGCCCTTCCACAAAGCGAACCGCAAGCTGAGCCCCAGCATCAGGGCTGGGGGCAGGAGGCTGGGTTTCCACACAGACACCTCTTGCAACAGCGCTTCTGGCGCAACCGGTTCCCCTTGGTACGGCGATGGTATCAAGTTTGAAGTTCAGGCTATATTGACAGAGATTTTGTCAACAAAAAGGTGTTGAAGGACGACGTATTTGTGGAAGAAGTCACAAAAAGGTTAAAGATATCCCCTTCAGGAGTCCCTTTCCTCCCAAACGGGCATTTGCTTGCTGTTATTTTTCAGCAGGAGCTGGAGGTGTGGACGTGGTGGCTCTCACCTGGTGCTCCCCCTGCCTGCGCCAGCCCAGCTTGCCAAACAGCCGTCCTAGTAGTGACGACGGGGACGGTGAGAAGGGACAGAGCGGCTGGTGAAGAGCCAGAGCCCTCACGCAACTGATGCGCCCTGGAAAGCGGGCCAGGAAAGCAGGCGTTGCGGCTTCACCAAATCCTATCTGGGGACTCGAGCGTCCTAAATAAGAGACGGTGGTGTTGGGGCTGTGTGAGGCGATAGCAGCTGGCCGTGGAGGAAAAAAATGGGCTGGTGGAAAGGGAGTTTTCCCTGTTTTCTCTGTCTTTTAATATATATATATATAAAA